>BMAO01022779.1:0-87535 GCA_019973975.1 Trichonephila clavata
GATTTTTTCTGTGATTTTATCTACATTTTCGATGAAGAGCATACCTGAACGGAATCGACGAAACCAAAACTGTGCGTAATTGGCTGTTAAGTTTAGGGACCTTAAACACCATTTACAATTTTAGTCATCTAGCTTGAATTTTCGCCTTTATCAAAGAAAAACTGTAAAATGTACCGAATTTTCTCTTTGTTGACTTCCATTTTTAACACTCTTAAACTCACAAATATGACCAAACAAAAAAAAAAAAAAAACTAAATAAAAGTTTTTTTTTTTTTACTGCAAAATGTTCTCTTTCTAATGAGAATAATTTTGAAATTGTTCGATTGATACTTTACAAGATACCGATCTTTACAGCCATCTAATAAAAAAAATGGATTTCTTTTCCCCCAATCTGATACTAATATTGAGGCAACTGATGGCTCTAAGAGGTTCACGTATCTCAAGTATAGATACTATCAATAATTTCTAGACTCGGGTTCTGTACCAATCAAAAACACCGTAGCAAATAAGAATCACACTAAAAACCACGTCATTGATCAGTGAATGTTAAACAGCTTGATCGTGAAACCGCGGCGAGCGTGTAAGCAATCTTTCAAGATTACAGCGTGATTAACTGATTTTTTTTGTTTCTAAAGCTTTTCCGGTCACAACCAAAATTATTGATACTATTTATATTGTCCAATATAAATTCTTTTGTACATTTGGGTTAAAATATTAATAATTGAAAAAAAAAATAATTTTATTAAAAAGTTTCCAACTCATACATAACTAAGCCGCTTTTAGTGTTGTCATTCATACATAGGATATCCTTGGAATTTACTGTTATAAAAATTTATTCATACTGCGTAACTGTTTAAAATGCTTTTGATGTCAAACGAATGTGTTATTATATATTATAAGTACAGAATTTTATTGGTATACATAATTGTATAGTGTTGCAAAATTTACCTGTTTTTCAAAATTAGATTTTTAAAAAAAAAATTAATTAAATTTATTTTTATTCCCTCTTAATCCATTTGAAGTATTAATGTATCTACATTTATATGTAAATATATAAATGGCTAAGAAATAGGTATGTGGTATAAAATCGCTTGTCCTTTGATGAAATTTGTATTGAATTATTACAAAACTGATTGCAATGTCTTTGAATGATACCTTTTCATTCTCATTAAGATAAAGAAAAAAGCTCACTGGAATAGATAGAACACAACTTTTTTATACTTTATTTGTCATTATATCTCATCCTGTTTTAATAACAACTTTAAATTTATAAACACGCTACCAATATGATTTAGTATCACACGAATCAAATTTAGCTGACTCCATAATTGATTTGTTCTTTCACTTAAACTAACTCCGGTGAATGTTCGTATTTCACCTTTTTTTTATCACATTACGAAATATTTCAAAATTTCTCCATTGTTCTGAGATCGGATGCATTTCCAGGTTATGTGGTATAATGTTCATCAAACCAGTTTTATACTATTTCAGATCGATTAATTTTAAATAATCAAGTTGATACTATTGATCCATTGTTTGGTTTAAATTCCTTTAAAATTAATAATATAGCAACAACTTGTTGTCTAACAATATCAAATACTTCGCAGTTTTTCATGGAATTATATACTTCAACTAAAAGTACATTTCCATAAGTACAAATGGACTCTTGAAACATAATATTTCCTCAATCTCTTACTGTCCAGTTCTTCAGGATACATTCTGATTTGAAATCTTCATCAGTCTTCCACACGACCCTAGAGAAAATTCCATTGAAAACATAAACTTGATTTATCATACCGTATTATCTGCCTCCATTTCTTAAAAAATCCAACAATGATACTTTTTTTTGTTTATCTTAGGTAATTTTCTCTTGAATGATTATTAATCTGGGACAAATCCCAAATACATGTTTATTACTCCAACCCCGTGTCATTTTTGCCCGATATTTCTTTCTGCAATTAATTGATTCACTAGGTCTAGCAGTATATATTTGTAAAATTTTCTTATACCAATCAGCAGTTGTTAATTGTTCCATATGTCTGCGATACCTATTAGTCATGGTTAACGTTTGGAGAAATTGCAGCTGTTGTGAATTATTACATCAATTTTTTCCCATTGTAAATTGATACTGCCGACTATTGAAGAAGGTACTCCCAGACACACGAATTCTACTACCTCTTTCTTTTAAGCTGTGTCTTTGCGCTCCGCCAAAACAATAGCACTAATTTGTCTTTCAATTGCATTATATATACAACTCATAATTTAATTTTAAATATGTGTCATATTTTGAGAATTTTTCATTTTTTGTTCAATAGTTCAAATTGAATATCAAATAATTTCATTGTAACAGGCATGCAGATTTTTTAAAAATAACTTGTTCCTAAATTTAAAAAAAGATCTACATCAATCTACGTTTTTATCCCTTGTAGTTTCGATACACGTTAAATACACTCATGTCCATAAATTAAGGATAATGAAGTTCAGGCAAAGAAAGAGACAGGAGCAAAACAAATTTGACTTATTTGTAAAGTCTATTTATTAAACAAAAGGTAAAGAGCAAAAAAGATGCCATATGTTTGACATAATTAATAAAAATTGCGATTTTTACTCCCTGGAACAAATTTCCAAAAAGAACCTAGTTACAAAAAACAGTATAACATGGTTAGTATGATGGTTAATACGGAGTATGTCTCCCGAACGATGCAATACATGCCTTACAACGCCTACGCATGCTGAGTATCAAATTATCAATCTGATCTTGGGGAATATTACACCACTCATCAAGCAATGTCCTCCTAAGTTCCGGTAGACAGGTGGGTGGGGAATGACGGGCTGTAATTCGTCGGCCAAGCATATCCCACACATGCTCTATTGGATTCAAGTCCGGTTAGTATGCTGGCCAATCCCTACGGGTGATATCCTCCGATTGAAGGCATTCGTCTACAATGTTTGCACGGTGAGGACGGGCGTTGTCATCCATAAACAGAAATTCAGCACCCATGGCTAGCCGAAACAAACTTAAATGTTGTTCCAGAATGAAATCCCGATAGATGTGGCCTGTCATCGCTACACTCTGAACATGCAGGTCAGTTCTGGAACCAAGAATAATTCCTCCCCAAACGAGCCATCCTGCACCACCGTAACGGTGTCGTTTAATGGTGTTCTCTTGGTTGTAACGGGTACCTGGCACTCTCCACATGAAAGTCCGGTGAGAATCAGACTGCAAACTAAACCTAGACTAGTCGGAAAACATCACACAAGACCACTGTTGTGGTGTCCACAATGTATGGTCTCTACTCCAGGTTAATCGCAGGTGACAGTGCGTTGCAGTAAGGGGAACATATCTGACAGGCCTACGAGCATATAGACCAATTTGTCCTAAGCGTCTGTACACGGTCTGCCTTGAAACTGTCGTACCGGTAGCTGAAGAGAGCTGACTAGATAGGTCTCATGCTGTGCTCCGTCTGTTTCTATTAGCAGTAACTGCCAATTACCGGTCCTCATTCGGCGTTGTAACTCGGGGGTGACCTATGCTGTAACATCTACTCACATTACCATCATCTTGGAATCGTCGCCAAAGCCTGGATATGACAATCTGGGCGATTCCAAGTTCCTCGAATACTTCCTTTTGGGTACGGCCACATTGTAATCGTCTGATAATTCTACCACGTAAAAAATCATCCAAATGCTTCCTTTGTGCCATAACTATGCGGTTATTGCACTGAAAGGCTTTTAAAGCGCTTGTGAACAATTTTACTTTGCCACCATTCCTTATATACCCCTCTCTTACACTCTCGTCATTGTAACGTACTATCCGCGCCATCTGGTGGTTTCCTGTAATTTGCATATTCTTCTTCAAGATGTGTGTGATAATTCTACAGGGGAAATTTTTATTTTAGAGTTCAATTTCTGTGTGATTCTGAATTATCCTTAATTTATGGGCATGAGTGTATTTCAAGGAACAGAAATTCCCATGCGGCATATGCGAAAATCTCGAAAAAGGAATGTAAAGTCAAATTACCTTAGTTCAAATTTATGAGGTTATTTACCAAAAGTCATTGAGAAGCTTTAGAGTGCTGCGTGAATAGCAACTTATCTAATTTTTGTATGTTGCGGTTAAAGGACAGTATTTAGTTCTTGGATTAAACCCCGTTAGTTGCGAAAATGTATTTTGTCATATAACGATGTTTCTTAGTTGGTCAGTCACATTTGTAAGGGAAATGCAGTAAAATACGTTTAACTCGAAAACGGTTAAGGCGAAATAATACAATGTTCCCGACAGACTATTGTGTATTTCTATGAATTTTTTTCTCTTAGAAGGAAGCGAATATCACTTAACATGAAAATAATTCTCTTCTTAGAATCAGCAAAATACGGAAAACACAAGCCGTATTGGACTGTCCTAACTGTATTATCGAAACAATTCATTGCAGCAGATGATGATTATGTGTGTCTCACTCCAATTATGACAAGCAAAGACATTTTGAAATTTGTTCAAAACATATCTTTTATGCAAATTCTGACGATGAACATAAATTGAATAATGCAGCTCCTGCTCCCACGTCATCCGAAATGAGGAACTTCGTTAAAAGTATGCACAGTTATTTAGATACATAAACAACAAAATGGACGGTATCAAACAATTTGATGACAATTTGATGCTAAAAACTCAATGCAAAAAAAACACCATATTATTTTCCAAAAACTCAAAATAAATATTTTATTGCTTAAAAAAACTGAAAATTGTGTATTAAATTTCTTTTAGTTCTTATGAATGTATTTGTTTCATTGATTTTTATTAAATATATGCATATATGCATATCTTTGCAAGTAAAGTAAACTTAAATAAATGTATTTTTACTTATAGATTTTTTTTTTGTAATATCCCTTAACACGAAAAAATATTTCAGTCCCTTTAGTTAAATGTGAAGCGATTTTCATTGTATGAATATGCAAACACATAATACCTTAATAAAATATCAAATCTGAATTAGAGCTTAAATGAGAAACCAAAAACTGAAATTATATTTTTATTTAAAGTTTTAAAAAAGTTTTTCTTTTAATTAAAAATTTGCTATTAGTTTGTTATTTGAATATTATAAAATAATCGTTTTAAAATCTACTTCAAATTTTTGTAAAAACGACTGACTTTGTCTCATAAGAAAAACAGAAATTCTTTGAATAATCTAAAACTCTAATCTACGTTCATTAAAAAAAAACGAGTTCGCAAAAAAGAAAAAAAAATAGTGATATAATAGGGGAATCTTTCTCAAAAGTAAATTTAAATACTTCAAATCCCTTAAAGTTAATGAATTTTAACGCATGTGAATGGGAACAATTAAAAAAAATCCTTAACTGTCGAATTCTTGAGTTCGATAAAGGTTTTAAAGTACTGTGAAGGATTTGAATCTTTTAGTATACATTACAAATGTTTTAAATACTCTTTACAATTTAATCACATTAACTAATAAAAAAATGCATTTATATATAATACAATTTTTTTAAATATATACATATTTATATCTTTTTAAATGCGGCATTTAAATGAATTTAAGTGTTTTCAATATGCATATATAATAATTGAGAATATTTTTTGAGGTAATGTTAATTTGCCTCTTGATTGAACTGCTACAATCGCAGTGAGCCAAAATTCATTTGAAAGTTCCTATTCTTGAAAGAAATTTATGATGAAGATAAGAATAACTTTAGAACAAAACTCACATATATTTACGTACAGAATGTCTAATATTAGGAATAAATTTCTTAGGGCATGATTTTCAGATAAGAAAGTAGCCTAGAGTTTATCAATGAAATAAATCAGTTCGTGCTAAGGTTTTATATTAGAATTTTACTGAACATGTGTCGTTTTTTTCATGCACTCTTTGCATAAAAGTAATCCAAAATATGCTCGTTTTATGTGTTTAAAGTATAATGTACTTAAACTTCATCTGAAATTTAAATTGTGCAAATAAATTCATTGAATTTCTTGCTAGTTGTAAGGTGATAAATATGATACGTTTTTAATCGGTTGGTTAAAAGTATGTTGTTATTTACTGCTTTGTTTGAGGAAAAAAGGTACTCAAAAAAAGTAGGTACTTCTAAAGGTACTCAAATTTTTTACTAAAAAATATTGACTGGAATCACGTGTACATATCGATTGAATACTGCATCTCTGGGGAGAAATTATTTATATTTTTTAAAAAATTTCTGAGCATTTTTTACTCCAAAAAACTACGATTAAACTAAAATCCTATAGTGAATAATAATAGTTTTTTCATAACTTGTATAAAATTGTTCTTAGGTATGAATTATTTAAATTTGGTACATTAGAAATGGTAAATATTTGACTAAAATACATTATAAAATTATACGAGGTAATTTTGATTCCCTATATTTGGATAAAAAGAACTTGCGTGTGTATCTTTTTCAATTTTTCTTTAAAAGTCCATGTGGATAAAATTTTCTTTTATTGCAGAATTATATTTTAGTTATCAATCCAATATTACTTTTAGTAATTCTTTGCAATCAACTGATTTTTCTTAACCAATTACACAAATGGATTTCATAAAAGTTTAATATAATTTTAAATTAAAATTAAAAATTTGATAAACATTTTAGAAAAAAAACCCTTAAACAATGAATATAGTAAGTCAAAGTGATACGACTCAGTATTTGATTATTATAATGATTTAAGATATCCAACCATTTGCCACAGCAATTTTTTTTTTTTTTTTTTTACAAAAATAATGGAAATATGGGGATTTTTTGCTGTTTTTAGATACATTTTAAGAAAAATATACTAACATCAAGAAGAGAAAAAGAAATTATTACTACTAAAAGGGAAAAAAACGGGTAAAAATTTACAAAATTAACATAAACGAGGCCCATCCGGTACCAAACTTTGATGAACAAATTTTCAGTTTTTCATATCTGATGTGTTATTATGGTATTCTTTTTTAAAACGATCTTCAGGATAAGAGATATTTTAACTTTTACAAGAACTAGAGCACTTATTATGTAAAATAATTAATAATGAAATAATTATTATATGAAATTCCTTAAAAAAGCATTGATTATATTAACATAAGGACTGTAAATTTTGTAATAAGGCAGTAATTGATAAATGTGGAGATTAAAATACTTCTACTGATGTACAGAACATACACAAAAAAATGCTAATTGATTATTTTCAAAACTTTTTCAGCATACCCCGTTTGAAAATTTGTAAAAAACATATTTCGAGTAAAACGCGTTTTAAAGTATGACATATCTTGCTTAAAATAGGGTCATCTGCTTTTACTAAAATATTTGTAGTTTTTATTCTAGTGAACGGAAAATAATACACTTGGTATATTTATAAAGCTAATAAGATGGTCTATAAAATAAAACCATAAAAAAAATTCAATTTTTGGCAAAATTCACAATTTTAGGATAGTCGGCTACCTTTATGGTAACCTCTGGTTACCCCTTCCATCCGAACCCTCTTGTCTACCTGTAAACCCGGCTAGATGTGTAGGACGAATAGAATAATCCACAGACATCATTTCCAATCAAATTAATTTATTAATTCTTATTAAGAAATATCAACCAGACACAATACAATTCTAGTTAAGGTATATAAACTATGGTAGAGTGCAGAGGTGAGATACTCTAATGCGGGGATACTATTACAGACCCTCAACTGAATCTAAGACAGCTTAAATGCGTTTCATTACAACTACGTCGCACACTAATAACTAACTTCTATTTAATTAAGAACACAGTACCTGAAGCTTTAATGTATCGGATCCTACACTGGATTTTGCAGGCACTTTCTTTGGCTTGTTCAATTGACGATGGCTCCACGCTCTGTAATCTATAACTAATTCTCAAACTTCGAGTTCACTCCTACTTAAACACATCTAACGTATCCACTTCAGCTTGTCAACAACAACGTGCCAACAAATCACTTGCTCCTTTTCTCTTTCCTTCACTTTACTTGACTTAACCTCTTACTTCACTTCTTTCCAAATAGCAAAAACCGAATTTATATAAAATACCTCATTTACATAAATCACGTTTGGTTTCTCGATGAAAGTTGGTTGAATAAATATTTTGTTTAAAGAGAAAAGAAGATATTAGTAGAACCTCGTATAGATCCGTCACATCTTAATATGTTAAATTTTAAATATTAAGGCTTTTATTCAGAAATGTATTTTGAATAGACTAAGTAAATAAAATTTTTACATAAACATTACTTGAAAAATTTATATACCACTTAAATACTGTTTTGCTTATTACTTTTACCATTAAGATCAAAACTGAACATTTACATATTTTTAATTTTAGCTAAACATTCACCATGTTTAATTCAAATTATGTATAAAATAAAAGTATTTGTTCTTTATGAGTATCTATTAACATGATTTCCATTTTGCTAAACATAAATATTAACATGAAATGGGTAACACGCTATCAGTCAATTGTTTCACGTATATCTAATCCTTTGTACCACACATTTGCTAAAGTTCTCATTTCTCTTTTTATCTGAAAACGTCTCTGCATCGTCTATTTTAATGCAAGAAACGTTCCCGCTTCATTAATTCCATTCACATAGTGCTCCATTAAATCACGGAAATAGGCTCCGCGACCCTTGATGCTCTAAAAAATCACGGGATATTATCATTAGAAGAGCATGCCCATGTTTTTATTCCGTTTTTTGGCTTCCATCTCAGATAAGTTTAGTGGAGGAGATTTGGGCATTGCTATATCCCCCTGAAAACCATAATCGTATACTTATGTTTGCCCAGTCACGCATTAGAAATAATTCTGATAAACTTCGTGATATGAAATGAATTAGTATAAGTACATAACAATTGAAATGAAAATAAATATATAGATGGTAAAAGAAAAGTGTATTCCTCATTTTAATTCTTTCTTGTATATAATGCTGAATTCTTTCTGCATATCTTTTCCTCACTATTTCTCTCAGTTTATATATTGATTTATTGTAATTTTAATCCAAAATGTATCCAGCTAATTTAATTGTTAATTTTCTTTGAAAAAATGCATTTACGAGTATAAGATTGCATCTTTCAGTTTTAAATTCTAAAAAAAAATGTGTGAACGCTCTAGTGGTGGAGTTTAAGTTTCACTTGAAAGAAACTTGAAGAAAAAAAAGTTAAATACATTTTTAATTCGGAGAAAATACATTTAAACCTATAATTACTTCTTATCACTTAATTTACAAAATAAATGTCCCTAAAATAAGAAAAAGAATTAAACGAGTAAAAATACATGGCTCAAAAATTTAAACCTCAAACATATTAATTTTTTTAAAAATGTAAATATGGGTACGATGTTTGTAGAAAATTTCGTAAAAATTAATTTGATCATTCATTTATCACTTTTCTCTTTTGTCTTTCTTGTGGTGAACTTCAAAAACTAGCTTTTTTAAATAAATTTCTGTGTGTGACCAATATGCATATTATACCATTATAAATCATACAAACACTTATTAAAAATTGATTGTGATAAATCATTTGTCATATGTGATTATTACTATGATTTTATTGTAATAAATATTTTTTTCTTTTTAAATAACATTCTATGAATTTCATGGAATGTATCATTATTACCTAATTAAGCAAAATAAAATCAATTCTCTGCATTCACCGAAATGATTAAATTCATATCAATAAAATAATTTTTGGAATACGAGTATTAGTCTATTTTTTAAAAATATTGCATAACCAGATGAATAACAATATTTTCTTAAAGATTTGTATCCTTTTAATTTCTATATTTAAAATTTTGTATTTTTAATTTGCATTTATTTGTACACACTTTTTACACTGAATATCTCATTTTAAATTTATATAAGCAGTCGACTCTCGATAATTCAAAGTTGGGTGGACTAATCAAGAACTTCGAATTGTCAAGAGGGCAGAAAAATATTCTATCTTAATCTTTCCTCGCCGTGCAACAGTTTTGAACGGCGGGAATGCTCTGAATGGTCGGCGTCCATCTCCGACCTGTATCTACTTCATCAACCGAACTCCTGTCTCGGCCAATCGGATCGCTGCCTCTCATTCGAACTTAAATCTCTCTCACTCCTAACAAAAAATTTTCAATAACTGAACCTCGGACACTTGCTGCTCCCGGATTGTCTAGGATAACTCCGCCCACTTCCAGATTTAAATTTTCTCATGTTTTCGAGCTCTTAAAAGAGCTTTTTATTTTAATTTTTACTAACCTCATCTGGAAAGTATTTATATTTCAGTAATCTACAATAGGTAAACTTTTTCATTTCAATTATTATACTTTACACTGGGCAAAAATAGAAATCATTTCAGTCACTCCTAAATCAAGGACAGGAGATTAGAGTCCTAACAAGGACTAAGTGCTCCATCGAACCCTCCGGCTGCTTTCTTAACCTCTCGAACAAGACTTTCAAAACCCATCTAAATCTTTTCCATTTCTCATTGGGAATAAAATCGCTTCGCACTCAGTTAGTTACTTTAAACACTGTCCCCAATCACAGGAAAAGCATGCGATTTTTAACGTGCGCTTCAGTCTCAGAATTAGTCAGTTGCACTTTACGTTTTGTTAGAAAATATCAAAGTACGCAATTTAACTTAAATTTGCTTAAAAAAAATTCGTTTTTTAACTGTGCTGTACGAAAATGGAGGAGCAAGATTTGTAGTGTTGGAGAAGATGCCATGGTCTTTTAACATGAAACAACGAATCAACAATGAATTGTCCAAACTAAGAGTTAAAATGATGCAAAAAAATCCAGTGTTTTCTTAACCGAAATTACTTACCAAAAACTAATAAATGACAAAAGCAGAAATAGCTACTAATAAGGAAACACGATCTATTGGTTGCTGAATCACTATAATATAATGATTGTGGAAAACGAAAGTAAAATAATTCATCATTTTACTTTTATATGAAAATTTTGTGTCTTTTAATAAGAAAGACAAATTTTTTGTTTTGTACAGCTTTCATTTTTCGGTACGTATTTTGAATATATTTTAATAGCCCTCTTATTATTTCTTCAGAGCTATTATTTTTGTGGAAAATACACGTCATTGTATAATATAACCTTATATATCAGAACCTTTTTTCATACTTTGTCTAAATAACATTTTTCATTGTTTAGAATGTCTAGGTATTATGTGCAATGCTTATGCAAAATATGTAATAATTCTCAAATTCCATGCTTTGTCTAAAAAACGTCTGGCATTCAATACAATGCCCATACATTCTATAGAATGTCGACGTTTCAAACAATTGTAGGTAACATATACATAAAACAAGCAAACTCTTATCAGTTATATTTATCAATTTCCATCACATTGAAACTCGTTTAAAACATCAGTCCGAAGACTGGAATATTGTTAAAAATACAAATGAAAAACATGTTGGGGGGTGGGTCACAATTTGGTTGAACTTTAGGCAATTTTTAGATGGAATCAGCTAATTTCATGCAGTAGCTGAAGAGATTGATGAGGAGACATCCTACTTCTTTACAATCATATTTATTTTATTATGTAGAAAAGAACTCACATATAAAAAACAAATCAAGACATTAACATGCGCAGTCTACATGAAGCACACAAGAAGTAGCCGTTGTTCTATCAATAAATATCATCTATCATCTATTCATAACGATGTTTATCCAGCAGCTATTAAAATCATATGATTTCCTATAAAGGCATTTATGATTGGTCTAGATATTCATTTGATGTTAGATTGTATCATCCTTAATTTAAATTCACAGCTTTTAATTTGGGGAAGATAAGATTATGATAAAACCCCGTTAAGGGGTTAGCTAGAGATTAGTTATAATGCTTAAAATTAGAGATTAGTTATAGTTAGTTAAAATGCTCAAATATTAGTTATAAGTCTCAGAACCACTATGGAATAAAATCCCTAAAGAGAAAACAAACGTGATTTATTTCATTTATCTATGCCTATATATATAATTTTAAAAGCAAATTTAAAAACAAAAATATTTGTAATGAAATTAATTTATGTTAATTTATGACCCCCCCCCCCTTTTTGGTACGAAAATCATAGAAATTTTCAAATACTCGAGACATCCTTTACATGTTGAATAATATTGTTTTATGAATAATTTTTGTAAATTTTTTCCACATCTTTAATGTCCTCTTTTCTTCTTTTTTTTCCTTCTAGCCTTTCCTTTTCTATCATACATTGTTAACAGGAATTTTACAAGGAATCTTCATTTTTTATTACAGATTTCAATTTTTGAAAACCACTTCTTTTCACCAGTTTTTCAGTCTGATACTTACCAAAAAAGAATATGAGATTTTTATGAAAGTCAGCAAATATGTCTTCTTCCACCTTAACTTTTGACTTTTTTTTTTCTTTTCTTTGCCGAGTCAGTTAATACTTGAATTATTTCAAGATGAAAAAAATGTTCTTATCTGCTCAATGACACGTGCCGTTCTTGTTCCCCTACACACCAGAAAAATATTTTTATCTGAAAAAAATTGCAAAAATAAAAAACATTCATTTTGTAATCGTTGCATATATTAAAGAAATGATTTCCTAATGTAAATAGGGTACTTATTAATGAGATTAAATGATCTTGAAATATAATTGCTTAAACCTGCTAAATGACCTATAAAAAGACACTTATTTTGCATTTCGACTTTGAATGCATTTTTACTTATTCATTTCAGCTACATTTAAAGTAGAATTTTTGTTTTCATTATTAATTCAAACTTCCTCTAAGGCAGTTAGTTTGGCTTTTTAAAAATAAATTACTTTGTAAAAGAAAATTGAAATAAAATTCTTGTCGTAACAGCTTTATCAGTGAAGTGCACTTATTTTTTTAGCAATCATTGTTATCTCTTTTATGTAAATTTTTCGAATATTTCTTAGCGTCAAGAAAAGTTTAATTATTAAGATAAAAGAAATGATAAATGTTTCAAACGTCAAGAAAATAAATTATTCCCATACATATATTTTTCATTTTTGAGATAAACTTCTACCCTAGAGGAAAAAAGTCGTGCAAAAAAAAAAATGCACCTTAAATATAATTTAAGCACATGGGGGAAGAAAATCGTGTATATTGTTCTCAAGAAAATTATTTTTATGCATAATTAGAAACAATGCTTTTAGCACGTAAGTTACACAATGAAAGGAAGTGGTTGATAATAAATTGATTACTTTTTCCCTAATACATAAAAGAAAAATTTCCCCTTGATGAATGCTTGTCTGTCAGTGAGTTGTAAGAAAAGAGCATAAAAGCATTATAGTATTTTTTCCTTATATTCCATGTAATGTGTTTTCATCCCAAACTCTCCAATATATGTTATTTAGTAATGTAGCAGATCATTATTCTTACATGACGTATTAGTTTTGCAAGTACACAATTCCTTAATTTTATTGAACTATTTTCAGTGGTGTCATAAAATTTTGAACTTTATAGTAATATTATAAGTGATTACTTGAAAATGATAAACAAATAGTTAAACATAATAATATAATTAATTAGTACCATTTTTTTAATAATTTGAGTGATATTTATTCTAACAGTTAACTAATTTTTATAGCAGTCATGCAACACAGGAAAAGTATGATAATCTCAACTAGTATTATGAGATTTCCGGAGTCTATTACTAGTTTTTGACGAGTTAACAGTATTGATAAATATGCAGGTTATGAACGGTATCAAGCAATATTGTAAAAATCAGAATAATCTAACCTTGGGATACGTAAAATAATTCCAAGAAATTAAGAAACAACATATATGTAAATAGAATTTATGACACAATTATATACATCATGTATTCTTTACATCACCGAATTCTGTTCTTAAATGTAATTCTTCTAACATTTATGACGTCCTAATTCGCGAATATTATTTTTATTATTTGTGTAGCATCTTATGAATGTGATTAAATGCTTTCTTTTAATTAATTTAGGTGAACAATGTTTGAAAAACTTGTTTATAATAAATATGCCAGTAATTTTCATTAAATATACATTTCTCAGGGATTTCTTACAGGAATTTTTTTTATCGTCACGTCTATGTACACAAATATTAAGTAACAATTTTAAATTGAGAAAGAAATACGACATATTTAAATATTTTAATATTTTAAAAAGTTACCACACATATATTTTATATCTACCAAAAATTGCATGCAAACTGCTTATGTGTTTTTATATGAATTGAAAAAAAAACAATTACAGGAAAACTTTATTGATATACTCTTAAAAGCATTTAATGAAACATAATTTATATTAAATAATATACTACACTCGTGTAAATAAATTAATGACAATGCAAGATCAGGCAAATAAAGATACCGAAGCAAGACAAATGGAAGATATTTGTAAAGCCTCATTATTAAACAAAAGGTAAATAGCAAAAAAGATGCTATATGTATGATGTCATTAAAAAAATTATGAATTCGTCCTTCGAGCAAATTACAAAAAAAAAACCCTATTTACAAAAACCAATACTACATTCTTGTAACGCTGGTTAACATTTAGTATGTCTCCCTGACTATGCTACTGTCCGTACAACACCTAGGCATGCATAATATCAAATTATGGATCCGATCTTGGGGAATATTACACCACTCATTATGCGATGCTGTCCGAAATTCCGGAAAACATGTAGGAGGTGGTTGATGGGCTGCATCTGGTCGGGCAATCATGTCCCACACATGCTCTACTGTATTCAAGTCCAGTGAGAATGTTGACCAGTCCATAGGGGTGATATCATCTGGTTAAAGGCATTCGTGTATGATGTTTGCATGGTGTGAGGACGGGCGTTGCCATCCATAAAAACAAATTCTGCTCCCATGGCACCCCGAAACAAACGTACATGTAGTTCCAGAATGATATTCCGATAGACCTGCCATGATACCATTCTTAACGTGCAGGTAAGTTCTGGAACCCAGAATAATCCCCACAAACATTCCACCAAAACAGTGACATTCAATGATGTTCTCTTACTGGCAAGGGTTACCTGGCACTCTCCATATAAAAGTCCGGTGAGAATCAAACTGAAAGATAAACTTGAACTCGTCGGAAAACATCACACAAACACTGTTGAGGTGTCCAAAATGCATGCTCTCTACTCCAGGCTAACCGCAGGCGACAGCGAGTTGAGGTAAGGGGAACACATCTGACAGGTCTACGAGCATATAGACCAATCTGCCCTAAGCGTCTGTACACGGTCTGCCTTGAAACTGTCGTACCAGTGGCTGAAGAGAGCTGACAAGACAGGTCTGATGCTGCACTTCGTCTGTTTCATTTGTCAGTAACTGTGAAATACCGATCCTCATTCGGCGTTGCAAGTAGAGGGTTACCTATGCTGTAACGTCTACTCACATTACCGTGATCTTTGAATCGTTGCAAAAACTTAAAGATAACACTGTGGGCAATTTGAATCTCTTAGAATACTGTCAGCTGGTTACACCCACATTCCAAACGGCTGACAAATCTACCACGTAATAAATCATCCAAATGCTTCCTTTGTGTCATAACTATGCGGTTATTGCATTGGTTGGCTAAGAAATCGTTTGTGAACAATTTTACTTCTTTCACTGTATTCCTTATCTATCCTCCTTTCACACTATCATCATTGTCTCGTACTATTGGGCTCATCTGGTGGCTTCCTGCAATTTGCGTATGATTTTTGAATATTGTGTAGTCCTTTTGCGTGGGTGATACACTTATTTTAGAGTTCGATTTTCTCGTGACTCTGAATTTATGGATATGAGAGTATTATTTATATTACTAAAAAATTGCGTCTTTTAATAAATGTTAAAATATCTTAAAGATAATATAGGCAAAAAAAGAAAACTGAGGCAAGTAAAATATGTAACGTTACGAATAGATACAAAACATATCAATCAAAAATTCAAAAGGTGAAATTCTCAAAATCATCAAGAATAAATTATTCAGATAATAATAAAAGTGGTTGACTATATATTTTGATATTAGTTCATTTATATTGATATTTATAAACTTTGATGTGAATTTTAATTTAATTGAATTTTTCTGATTAATAATTAAATAAAGAATTAATTTATTTATTTTCAAACAGCTTTTAAAAAAGTAAACAAAGACAGCAGGAAAGCTTATTACTGCTTTTAATAACCAGATTTTTTATGAATATATTTTTGGATTTAGTGATAGTTATACAAATACAATAAGATTATATAAATATAATTTTATGAATAATATTTCAGAAAAAATTTAACAAATCATCCAGGACATTAAAGTGCACTAAAATTTTAACGACTAAAATATATTTTTCTGGATGAAGGATCTCCTAAACTTGTTTACTTAGATTTTTGCACTATTTTTTATACTATTGCATTCCACTTATAAAAACTGAAATAATAATCATAAACCCCTGGAATACTACAGACATTTTTTAAACTTCGACAGGCTACCCCCTCAAGGGGTCCATTTCAAACTCTTTTGAAATGTTTGCTCTAGATCTGGGGAAGGCAACTTTTTAGCTGTGGCGTGCCAAATAAATCGAGCAATATGATTTAGTTGCCACACAGAAGAACATTTTTGAAACAATATGATTCCACGGATAATGCAGGTAGAGTTAAAGAATAATAGTAATAATATAGTTTTACAGTTTTATTATACATTAATTTTGCATCATTTAAAGGTATTTCTTAACATAATAATAAGTTGCACTAATAGCTAAATATAACTATTTCTTCAACAAAAATAAAAAAAAACGTTAAAACTGTATGTATGTTATTTGTTTTTAAACATATTTATTAAAATAAGAGATAGATAACAAAAAGTATAAGTATTTCCCTTCATTATGGTTAAATAAAAAGCTAGATAAAAAATGTTATGTAAACCTATTGCTTTCACCGCACTACTTACATATCGCATAATGCATAATCGAGGGTATAATTTGTGACTTTTAATTTGTCACAATTCTGAGCATTTAGTTGTTAAACATGTTCTTTGCATGTTGGAAAAATTTTTCATATGAGGAAATATTTTTTATTTAGATATGTAGAGCTAAAAGCGGAAACCAGAGTACATACAAATTTCTCTCTTCAAACAATAAAATCTCTTCAGAAATAACATTCAATAAACAAAACAGCTTTAAATTTATCTTTAGAGTTATCTTTCAGATTTTTTCGAAATTCCGTATATGTTCAGGATTCTGAAAAAAATGTTTGTCAATTAAATTCCTTTTCACAAATTTATCAACTTCCGTCCACTTAAAAATATACAAATTTGTAGAGTAGTGCAGTGTCACTCAGAATTGCACCGCATGCCACATGTGTCATATGTTACCGATCCCCTGCTCTAGATACTCTTTTTATGCTTTTTCATATAAAAATAAGAAAGTTTCCCATGAATATTTTGAATGTTTTTGCTTGAAATATTTACAACACTGCACATCAAAGAGAACTTTCATATAATATTTAATATTATGTAAATAATCTCAAAATATCGAATTATTTTTAAAACGTGTAACTTTTTAATGTATAATGTTTTTAAAAGTTAGCTTTTTGGTATTTTTCAAATAAATATTTTTTTTCATTCCACGCATTTAAATGATTTAATTTTTTCATCTTGCGTGAAATGATGGTCAATCATTATCAATGTAGTAAATGTTTCATCATCAAACGCAGAAGCAAACGCTTATATTGAATTTGTTACTATTTCTTATTTTGTAAAAAAATATAATTTCTTACAAAAATATTAAAAAGCATTAAAAAAGTTATATTATTTTTTTTTATTTAACTTAAAATTTTATTAGAGGTAATTTAAATTTGTGTGTGCTTTGAAAAGTAGAGAAGAATAACGAAATGATATTAAACATTGAAAATATAATTAGAGCATAATGTATTAAGTTTTTGCATACGGTGCGTTTAATTAGTCTCAATTCTGAAAGATAACAAAAAATATTTCCTTCATTTTGCTCTTAATAAGTGGATACAAATTCAAAGTAATTTAATTTACCAAAGAAAAAACCCATTGTCTACCTCTTTAAGATAAATGTTCACAAAAATGCCATGCAAAAAAAATTATAACCTTTTGATAGAATGTATGCATAAATTTTGTGTTACATTAATAATTTCCTGAAAATGCGCAACTGCAAGCATTTTAAACATGAATATTAAAACAATCTCATGTTTATTACTTACTCTTAATGGATGCAAACGTCAGATAAAATATGTAAAGAGAGATAAAATATAAATGCCATAATGTCAACTGCATGCCAGCTTCAGTATTGCTGCTTCCCTTGCAAGTAAACCGGAATTACTCTTTTTATTACTTCAGGATTTCCTTCCTCCAAAGCAAATGTCTCGCTGGCACAATGGATTTGACAAGGGAGAAAATATATTTGATTTTTATAAAGACTACAAACAATTTAGGAAATTCCGTAAGTTACGGGAAAAACAAGGAAATATGTCAGTGTTTCCTTATTACATATTTAACAATACTTGAAGATAGAATAAAAAACTTTATGTTTAGGTTCCTGTAGAGATATCTTTACTGAGTTATTTTCATTAAAATAACACGTGATTTAAAAGATAATGACAAAATATGTTCCATAAATAATCTTAGAGATCTAAATAAATTTTTAAAAAAACATGTGTTATTTAAATTCTCACGTATTACTCTTTAGGGACTTTACTAAAGTAAAATGATTTAGATACATTTCCTAATATTCAAAAACACTGAAAAAATTTAACACTGGTAAATAATTAATACACAATTAAAGTTTAAGTACTAAGTAATTATTTACTTATTTCTGCTTCAAATATATTCAATGAATTTATTATATATATATATATATACAACATCTTTTATAAGAACACAAAAGCATTTGATACTAAATATCCACACCTGATATTTTTTATTCTTCTTAACATTTTTAAATAAAAAAATGCAGTTATAGTAAAAGAAGTAATGACAAAAAGCAAAATTGGAGAAGCATGAGAGTTCCTAAAGTACGGTTATTTTTTTTCCTTACACAAAATTTATAAAGGCAATCTTGATACTATTTAATCAAAGAAGTTGAGTATAAATTATTTATTTTAAATTAACATTTAATTTGATTAAAAGAACTTATATTAACATCAGTAATATACATTAATACTAGCTTACTGATTTCAAAACAAAATATTGTAGAAATCAGCTGTATCTCCTAAGGTTTAAAAAAAAATAATCTCATTTTTCTTATCTGTATGAGTTATGAATTTATTCAAATTGTAAACGGGGAATATTTTCTGTACAATTTCTAAGAAAGAAGAAATATATACAATCCGAGTAATAATAACAACAACAATAATAAAACAGATTTTTTTGTATTGTTAAAAATGTTTATTTTTTAGATATTCTGATGTAAGTGGCTCCTACTCTTGTATAGATGAAATTGTATGCAAAAATTGCTAGCATTATCAATTTATATCTAAGAAATAAATTCGAATAAAATTGCATTGTTCGAAAACAAAGTACCTTTTGATGCCAGTACACGCAAAAAAAATAATTTAAAAAGAACAATACAATAGAGTTTTTTTTTAAAGAAAATTATCTGTTCATTCTAGCACAAATATTGGCAGACATAATTACGTATATGAAAATCACAAAATCGTTTGCATTATAAAACAAGATTAAAATATAAATGGTATAATTTAACACTATTCTATTCTCAACTCTCTCTCTCTGGCAAGGCTTTTGGCAACTGCAATCATAAAGTTCATGTTTCTAGTAATGTTTGCATAAGTTTCTTTCCTGGAAGAGTTGTGTATTATTAAAGTTAAGTAAGATGAGTTATAAATAATTACAATCTACAAACATGCCCTAGCTAATTTTCCTTACAAAAGCATCTTCAAACAACCAAGGTTGTGTAATTGTATTTTCTTCATTTATAAAAATAAAAAGTTAACGCTTTTTTAATAATTTCCCGAACAGACAAAAATAATATTATTTGTGTATAAGTAATTACTAAATTCTGACTTTCTCAATTACCCTTATCTGGTGAAATATCTGGTTAAATGTATGCATAAATATATATACAAAAAATAAATCTGTTGTCGAACATATATGAACCTAAGCATGTTATAATAAGCCTTGTTTATTCGCTGATCTGTTTATTAAGAACTATCCACCAAATCTCTACAAATTCAATTGTTTCCTAATAATTCAATTGCTGTTCCTACTTAATTGAGAAACAAATCCTCCTTAATGCTTTGGCAGAACTTCCTTAACAAATAAAAGAACTTATTAGATTCTAGCTAGAAAACTATATTGAGTAAGAGAAAAGAGATGTGTTTTCTCTAATTATCTTACATTGATTTGAGGAGACACAGGTTACTTAAAAAGGGATTTGTTAAGTACAATTATCCTAAGTGTTTACCTTGAGAAAAATATATTTACTTTCAGACTTTCGAACAAAACAAAGTCACATCTAATAATAATTTGTATCATTTTACTTTATACAAAAATGAAAATAGTATTAGCTAACTTACTTTTTTTATGAAAAAGTATTAGATTCCTACTTTATTCGAATTGAACCCTAATGCACATTTATCATAATACTAAGCAAACAATTAAAATAATAATAGATTCTAAGTATATTGTTTCAAATCCCTAATTATCTTGCACGGTTGTTTGCTACCTTGATGATAATATAATTTTAAAATCGAATTTTAAGGAATTTTATATAATACATATTAAAAACAAAACACACACACCATATATGAATTTTTGCCTGCGTGTCATAATTATAACCAAGAAACTTTTACTTGAAAACTAGAGCTGGGAGGATCTTCCCGGATACAAAGACTTCTGGCTAAAATTTCCTTCAAGCACTTGGAAAGAATTCTAACTCGATCACAGCCCAGGATGCTAACTTTATCCGTATTTAAACAACAATTTTGATGAATTATATGCACAAATTTTGTATTATTCATAATACGATTTAATAGACTGTACCCTATTTTTAATGCTGGCTTTTGTAAAGTGAAATTGCTGTGGTGTGTGTGACATGTAAAGTGATTTGACGTGGAGACTGTTGAATCCACTACCTCCCCAAAAATATTAAAGATATTGAATTTTAGTCTTAAATTGATTTAAAGATGGATAATGAAGGAGGCTCATAATTTTTCAAAAATATATTAGTTATTTGTTTATGTTTTGCCATTTTATGTTGCATGCAAAAAAAAATCTGTTTAGTCTTACTTTTAATGGCAAATTTTTTCAAGTATGTATTGAAAAAATAAAACCTTGAAGAATGTGTTTCGGAAAAGACAGAGTCAGAGAAATTTACCTGATATTTACACAGTAAGTGGTCATTTAAGAGAAATATTTGCGTTTCAATTTGTGTAACGTTCTGATGTCTCGGTAAATATTAAGAGTTTCATTTCATTGTAATCAAGAAATTTAATTTATTAATTGTATTGGTTCAAAAGTTATATGCAACATGTGCTAATTGTATAATTGTTTTCTTTTATTATAATTACGTAGTTGCCATTCTGAAAGGATAATCAACATTTAAATTACCTCTATGAATAACTGTTGTTCAAATAAAAGATTTGAAAAGCAAACGGGGTTGCCTAAAATCATCTATAATAGATGCATACAGGGACTTAAACGCTGCTTTAAACCTTAGATACGTAAATTAATATTTTCCAATTCCGGTGCTCTCAATTTTTTAAGAACTTTTTGAGAGGAAATTAATTTTGAGTAAACACAATTCTTTTTTTACTTAAATTATAAATTTTATGCAAACATTTTAACTGTTAAATGCATCGGAGGAATACACATAACTAATATTGCGATTTTAATGCAATCTATATAAGCCTGCTTACTTTCCAATAAACACTTTCTTAGTTTGTGTTCATTTTATCCTTTCTTATTAAATTCTGTTTTCACACTACAATGTCATTGTTATAGTACATCTTTTATACAACTATTGGATACCAAATTTTAATAGCTTCTTGTTTATTCCCAATTATTACCAGATTATTTCTTATATTAAATGGGGACATTTATAATTCTGCTTCACTCAAATATATTTTATTTTAGCCTGTAATCTAAGAATAAATTTAATCTTAATGCTCAAAAAAGAGCTTCTGTTCAGTAAAAAAATATCAAAATATTCAATAGTTTTTATTGATAAAGAAGCTTTTATCATCTTATCAACTGATTACAAATAATGCAATACATTTAATTAACCATCATTTTAATGTATGCTAGACAACTATTTAGTATATGTTGGATCACAAAAAAAAATAGTTCTAACAGGTTATTTTCAAAATATTCATTTGAATGATTTTTCTGTGTATGTGAAAGAAATCTTAGCTTGCTTTGTTTGCAATTATGTCTTTTTCCATGTTAAAAATACTTAAGGTAGTGTTGTTTGTCAAAATTTCCTTTTTTCTATAAGCTTCGACTTGAGACTGATCAAAATCAAAATAGTTTTTCTTAATAAATCATTAAAGGATTCCTAAATTTTGGAATATTCAATGAGAATTTTTCAGATTTAGCCTGTTAGTTCTATACAAATAATGATCTTGCTTAAAAGTTGATGTCTAACGAAATTTTCTTACCGCAAACGTTTTAGAAAGTTACGGAAGTATATTCTATCATTTCAACAATAAGCATTCAACTTCCTATTTTTCACCTTAGAAATTGATATTTTTGTAATTGGATTTGTAAAGACCATTTTTGGAGGCAACTTTGAGAATAACACTAAATTTTCTTAAATTCTTCTTCTCATCTGCTGGAAACATTAAATAGCCAGTGTAAATTATTACTAGGTCTTTATTCAGCAAGTTTCGAAAATATTGAAAACATACCTTTGAAATCACTGATATTGGTATTTGAGCTCAAAAGTACCATGATAAGTCAGAATTGTCCTTTAGTAACATAAAAGGAAAAAAATTCCCTAGTCGGTATTAATGTCAAATGAAATATAACTTTCTCCGAATCCAAAGTAGTATGGTACTCTTTGGCATCTAACAACCTTTCGAAAGGAAAGGAAACCTATATTTGGTTTAATTGTCAATAGCTGACATTTTGTCTGAAAACTCGTATTTTTTTTCGCTTAGTTAGTTCTACTATACTATATATTTAGTTAAATTTGGGCTGAGTATTCATGGTTCAAACCACTACTCAAATTATTTGTTAATCGTATTCTTCTCTACAAATGATACACAACGATTTGAATGGCACACTGGAATATTATTTTTTCAAAATATTTTTCATCAAAACACATTTGTTGGCTTCAATCTTCACGGGCTTGCAAAATGAAAATATGTTAGTTATATTCGTATTCTCTTGTGAGTCGAGGGTGTGATTTAAATTTGTATATTAGTTTACTCAAATATTTGCATTAGCTCTTTTCCTTCCTCACGTTTATGGAACTCAACATCATTTTGGGGAAAATTTTTAAAAAGTTTGTTTCAAAGTCACCGTGCCAAAACAAATTGAAATATTAACTGCCTGATAGGTATTTCTTCTTGCCAGGATAAAAACACCACGAACTGCATTAAACGATAACTGTCTCCTTTGATGTAACCAAGTTTGAAAGAAATCTTTCCTTAACGGTTGAGATTTTTCTGTTCCAATAGAAACCTTTCTTTCTCTCTCTCTCTCTCTCTATTTCTTCAACCTTTGAGAATGAGCGGCTGCAATCATTGGGTTTACATCTTCATCAATAGAAGACCAAATGAAAACATGCATAGATATGGCCTTTGCATGAAATATATAATTTCTTAAATGTCACTCTTTCTGCGGGATGACAGAAAAGGTATAAACTAACAGCAGGATGGCTTAACAAGCTCCAACATTTAATTCCATTTAAAAAGAAAATTATGATTCAAATGATCTGCAAAAGGACAGGTACCTTTGCAGATCCTAGTAGTACTTAGGTACTTTTCTTTCTAAATCTTTAGCCGAATGAGACTCTGGGTATTTTCTTTCAATATTAAAATTGCAGTTTACCAGTGATGATTTTTAAACTTTTTGAAATTCACAGCTTCTTGTTACAGAGGGATACATGTTTCTACTTATTGTTCTTGTAGATGGTCTTCTTTGAGCTTTTCAACTAATCAATTCACATAAGTGTTATTTTTTGAATTAGACAGGAGCTTTTTACATCAATCGATCTGCTATCATCAAACTTCGTAAGGTCAAAATGATAGGTTTGGATGTCTAGTCTCGCGATTTATCCAACAAAGTAAATTTAAATTTCTCCATAGAAGTAACATGCCGTTTTTTCAATTCTTTTTCTGATACAGGAGAAACAAGAGTCAGAGATTTTTTTAATGCATTTAAATCCCTTAAGCAGCTGAGCGTTGCAATATTGCAATCTTTTGCCTCTTTTCCAGAATCTCAAGGAATTAGTTTAATTATTCGCAGTGAACATATGCGTGACACAATAATCTTTTGTTTTGGATATCACACTAACATGATACTCAATTAATATCAAACATAGATTGATATCCATATTCATACCAAATTCATATAGTAATTTTCAGAATTCCTTACTCATTTCATGATTGTTTCCTAGTAGTACTGACAAACCTTGTCTGAGTTTCAGTTCTTAACTTTTCTTATTCTAGGTCACCTTGTCACATATTCATTTCTAATTCATCTTTCCTTTTCTTCGCTTCTTCCCTTACTTCCCTCTCTTCAATTAAACAAACAAACGTCAATCTGGTGTCTTCTTCGTCATACTTCACGGCTTTAGAGATCGAATTAAAATCGGCTTAGCCATATTGGACGTTGTGGCCACTAAGTTTCGTTCCAGCATTTCAACAAAAAAAATATGTTGTATTACATAATTGGTTCAAGATGGCGCTATGATTCTGATAATAAAAGTAACTTTGAATGAAAAATTCAGGATCATTGGTCTGGAAGAGAGATGTAGCAGAAAAATAGCAATTCTTAAAATGATTATATTTAATTAATGTTTTACAGATAAAATACAAATTTTGTTATATTATATTAATATTGATAATATTTTCAAAGTATTCCTTAAAATATTAAAATAGAATTCCAAAATTGATAATGATGAATTTCAATTACACTAATACATATTTGTTTTTATTTTAATGGAGAGATAAGTAAACTATATTCGTTTGCAAAATGTCTCTTAAAAACAACACAAAATTAAATAACTCTATCAGATAGGTACTTAAAAAAATAATATTGATATTCATGGATCATAAAACAAAAATATATATATATTCATAATCATATGAAAGGGAAAAATAAATTAACTCAAAGAACAAAAGTTCCCGCTATATCGTTCTCTGTTAAAGTGCACATGAATTTTTACCGCACAGATTTTTTTTCACTGATGGAAGAATATTGCATTAAGCATTCATAAGTACTAACAATATTAAAAAAGAAATCAATATTAATTTTCATCAAATGATAAAAATTTAGATTATATGAGACGAATATCATAACAGCATTATATGCAATGCAATAAAAGTTTAGCTAAAGTGAGAAAAAAAGGTCAACACCAATTGATGAACCTGCAAAACGTGTACACTTTTTCATTAACAGTTATTCTGTTATTCTCTTACTTTTTATATTTGTTTTCTATTTCGCTTCTGAGAATTAAAAAATAAATTCTGACAAAAAAAATTATAGAACTGTATATCTCAATTAGCATCCATTTGCAATGTTTAGCATCCATTTTCAAAAATCAAAGACGACTTATCTTCCATGTAACTTTTGTGTCATGCCATGTTGGCATTTCGCAACATGAAATTAGGAAGATGTCTGCGTAGCTCTTGTGTTTCATGCTGCAGTAGCATTTGCCAATTTAATTTTTCCTTTTATAGTTATTTATTTAGCTTTGTACGCTTAAGCAGGTACATTAATTTTAAGAGGGAAAAAGAAAAATTCAACGTAATTTGTAAAATCACCCAAAAATAACGCATTGAAAAAGATTTATCAGTATAATTGATTTCATTCATCAGTATCATATAAATAAAATAACGTGTAGAAGGTAATACACACAAATTTGTTTTAAAAATGCAATAAAAAGAAATATGATGGTGATAGAGCTATTTCAAATACCACGAAAGGGTTCATTTATTATTTGCATTTTACAACAAATGTTTATTTAAAATGAAATGGATGGATATATTCTGTGATTCTTATAAAGGACACTATAAGCAAATATAGTACACTGGCTTACACAAAAGTATCATGGGAAATACACTGAAGGAATACTAAGGATTTTGAATTATTTCATGCTGAGAAAGTAGCGAATTTCCTTTCATATACTTCAAGATACTTATTTTAGAGCGCAAGAATCACAAGTGCAAATGTTTGTCAGATTCTTACTCTATTTACATGAGTAAGAAAATAGAGGAGTTTTAAGAACTACAATATTTGAGAAAGGAAGATTATATTTTGAAATATTATAGCGTAAGAAAATTTATTCAATATAAGAGTTTTACTTACTTTTACATGTGAAGAAATAGACGAAGACATCTGTTTTTTCTTAGAAAAATTTTCAACGGTAATATAAATATAACATGCAGATAAACAATTCTATTCAACATGATTTATACCGGAAAGTCTTTCACATTTATAGAATCACATGAAACGTAAATACTCTACTTTTTTGTAAGTAAAGAAATACGTAATAAACAATGTATGTGTGTGTGTATTTGTTTGTGTATGGGGTTATTATTTAAAAAATGTTATAAATGTAGCTTCAAACTAAACCACAAATAGAAAAATAAAAAGTTAGAAGATTTTATATAGGTTAAAGTGATATTATATAGGTTGAAAGTAAATTGGCGACAGTAATGTGTGAGAAAACTCATAGTCTTAGGACTTCTGTTTGTAGAGTTAAGCATAGTTTCAGACCAGCCAAAAAACTTCCGACACTGTTATGTGTCACTGACCTAGAAAGAAGAGAAATAATATATAAAGAATAAATGGGTCTCTAAGGTACTACGCCTAAATATAATAATACGATTATTAACCTTATACCATATGAAGGAAAATACACATAAAATCTATAGAAACATTGAAAAAAGTATTCACAAAAACTGAACAGCAACTATCTAGGGACTTACTTTAAACAGTCCTCCCAAATATACAAAAATACGGATATAATATTATGCTAAATCAATTGTATGTCGTTGTGATGTCCAAGTAAAGCAGAGAGAAACCCAATGACGTTGAAGGTGTCCAAAACGACACAAGTATTATTAAAGATATTTGGCGAATAAAGCAGTTGATGGTTCCGTGGGGCTTGGGTCTATTTTGTGGAAATAAACCAATATCGATGAACAATTAAAATGTGATTAAGAGCAAGTTGAATGTTTGGACAGTGACGACAAGTATTGCAACATCTTTGGCCAACAAAGATATTTTCATCCCTTTACGTAGTCTTTACGCGTCTTGTACGTAGTCTGGCTATGAAGGTTGAAATAAAGTGTCTACAATTAAGTTGTGGAATGAAGAGCTTCTTAACTAGATGGGAGCTGAGTATACGCCTGGCTATTGCATCTGCATCAATAATGTTAAGGCTATTGGAAAATTGAAGGAATTTTCGACTTACTTGACAGGCTTGCCCATTGCCGAAGCTGTCTACATGGCCAGTATCCATTACAAACAATAAGTTTGCAGAGGGGCTGGAACTACTCTGTTTATAAGAGAAATCTGTCAGCGGAGAGTTGCTCCTCAGGATTGCTTGGAGGCGGATCTAAAGTCAGAGAATAGCAGAATTCCACCTGAACTCTAAATTTCCCTGGTGTGTAAATTATTCAAAGCTCCTTTAATAGCCATAAGCTCGCATGTAACGTTTGAGGAAGTTTTACTTGTGGGAATTCTATAAGATTCAGACTTGACATTTGGGTGAATATCATAGATTCTAGCACCACCTTTATCAAGGTGAGAGTCAGCAGTTCCATCCCTATAAGCGTTTACTTGCATTTGGCCAATTTCGAAAGGTCCTGGATGTTGTGGATGTCTTTCTGCTTCAGCAGTGCAGAAGACTCCCTTTTTTTAAAAGGTTGTAAGAAATGTGGATTGATTTTTGCTTGTGAAGAGGGCCAGATGTGGATAGAAGGGATTCTTTGATGATACCTGTATCTTTATGTTGAAGGTCAATTTATTTCCTTTTTCATGGTCGTATTGTAGAGTTGATGATCGCTTCAGTCTGTATCTATCTGTGCAAGACTTGCAAGTTTGGCTGGAGACATGAAGGTTTACTAGGTTTGAATTTTGTTTCTGAACCTTATCCTTATGTTGGCCAATTTCCTTCTAGTATATAAGACAGTGCTTCTTAAAATTTCAATAATTGCGACCCAATTTCGAATTATAATTTTCATCCCACCCTCTCTCATACAATGGCAAAGTGTTGAATGCAATATTAATGTGCTTTTACGTAAAGCTACAACACGACATTACTTTTAAACAGTACAAATTACCAATATAAGCATTAAATTTTGTATATGTTAGTTTTATAATATTTTATGGTATTTTTAGTAATATATTAAGCATTGTTACTTTTCATAGCTGAGAATACATTTTGTTTTACTTCCTTTCAGTAAATTAATAATTTTAAAAATAATCTTTTATTTTCGACTTTTCGATATGCTTGTGCCTTCCTCGTCAAGTCTAGCACATCTAAGTCTAGTTTTAAAAGAGTCAAAAAGTATCCCATTTGTTTCACCTGACTGAAAAAAACAACACTAAGAAAATAATAGAATGGCCATATATATATATATATATATATATATATATATATATTCTATCATGACATAGTTATCTTAGGTACATAACTATTTTTTGTATATTTTGTAATATACAGGGTGTTCATAAATGATGGGAGTAACTTTAAGAGTGATAGTACACATCAAGACGAGTAATAGTAAATAGGAAACCAAGTGTCCCAAACGTCTTCCGAAGGAGAAAGGAGCCATCAAAGTTTAGGGTCCTAAATTTCAAATGATGATAAAAAACGGGAAAATGGATCGATTCATTTGCGGTTTTCACTAAAATCATTCTTTAAATTAGTATTTTCATTAAAAAAATTTTAAGACAAGTTAAAATATGCCGTTAGAGGGCGCTCTAGACTTTGGAGTACGAACAACTACCTTTTACCATATTTTTTTATTTTGTTAAATGTTTACAAAAGCTTAGATTTTAACTTGAATTTTGAGCGCAAAATTGAAACCATCGGGAGCGTTAAGTGGCGCAAATGTAACCGCGTTTAGGAGGAAAAATTGAAATGCTCGTATGTAATGATCAAAATAAAAAACGATAAAGCAAACTTTAAGAGGCGATAGTACAACATAAAAACAATCAACTTCGATTACAAAATGCATGATTTAAATTCAAACGCAAACGTGCTAGAGCATCTTCAAATTTTATCCATGCAAGCGTTTTAGCTGCAAGATTCTGGAAGAAGAACATGAAATTGTGATATGGGGAAGAAGAAGAACGCATATGCAAATTGTTATTAAGATAAAAGCCATTGACCTGAGTGTGCAAGTGTAAATCACGGAACAACGTAACGAAAGATGTTGCCCTTCACTAATCAAGAAAAGGCTGATATGCACTTCATCTACGGAACTGCAAATGGGAATAGTGCAGAGGCGCGACGATTATACGGAAAAAAGTTTCCCAACAGGCGGTTGCCCAATGATAAAACATTTGTGCGCTTGCACAGACAGTTGTGTGAGACAGGATCCTTTTTTGGTGCACGTTCAAATGCAGGCTGTGCGAAGTCTAACAGAACGGTAGCCGTGGAAGAAAAAATTCTGGATATGGTGACTGATCATCCAAATACAAGCACGCGAGCAGTGGCTAGTCAAATTGAAGTATCACCCTCCACGACATGGCGAGTACTAAAGGATGAAAGTATGCATCCTTTTCATGTCCAACGAGTCCAGGAACTGACTGAAAGGGATTTTCCTCGTCGAATGGATTTTGCTCGCTGGTATCTGCAGAAGCACACCCTAAATCCCGATTTTGTGCAACTGTGCTTTTTACAGATGAATGTACATTTACACGTGACGGTACATTTAACACCCACAATTCCCACCAATGGGCAGATGTAAATCCACATGCGTCTTCTACACATGCATATCAGCGACGATTTCCATAAATGTTTGGGCAGGAATAATTGGTGACCATCTACTTGGACCTTATCTTCTGCCAGAACGCCTGGATGGAAAAAAATATCTTACCTTTCTGCAACAGGTGCTGCCGGAAATGATAACAGATGTTCCCCCTCGTATCCGGCGAGTAATGTGGTTCCAGCAGGATGGAGCACCAGCTCATTTTGCGCCAGAGGTGCGAAATTATCTAAACGCAACCTTTCCAAATCAATGGATTGGGCGAAGTGGTCCTGTCCCTTGGCCAGCGCGATCGCCCGATCTTTCATGCCTGGATTTCTTTTTGTGGGACACTTGAAGAGTCTTATGTATGAGACTCCTATCGAAACTGCAGAAGAACTCGTCGCCAGACTTTCGGCAGCTGCAGGAGAGGTGCGCGATACTCCTGGCGTGTTTCAGAGGTTCGTGAATCCCTTCTTCGCCGTTGTATCGCATGCATCGCCTCTAATGGTCAGTGTTTCGAACAGATATTGTAATCATTTCTAATTAAACTTTTTTTTATAACGTAAATGTTCTTGTTTCCTTTTTGTCTCTTAAAACGAAATCTGTTTCAGCGCCTCTATCACCTTCGGGTTAAAATTACGAGTATGATTTCTTTGATGAATGTTACTTGTTTTGGTGTTGTACTATCGCCTCTTAAAGTTTGCTTTATCGTTTTTTATTTTGATCATTACATACGAGCATTTCAATTTTTCCTCCCTAAACGCGGTTACATTTGCGCCACTTAACCGCTCCCGATGGTTTCAATTTTGCGCTCAAAATTCAAGTTAAAATCTAAGCTTTTGTAAACATTTAACAAAATAAAAAAAATACTGGTAAAAGGTAGTTGTTCGGTACTCCAAAGTCTAGAGCGCCTCTAACGGCATTTTTTTAACTTTGTCTTTAAAACTTTTTTTAATGAAAATACTAATTTAAAGAATGCTTTTAGTGAAAACCGCAAATGAATCGATCCATTTTCCCGTTTTTTATCATCATTTGAAATTTAGGACCCTAAACTTTGATGGCGCCTTTCTCCTTCGGAAGACGTTTGGGACACTTGGTTTCCTATTTACTATTATCGTCTTGATGTGTACTATCACCCTTAAAGTTACTCCCATCATTTATGAAACACCCTGTATATATATATATATATATAACTATAATACAAGAAAAACATATTATAAACAGGTTTACTAACTGACCCCTTTCTTTGGTATTGCATCTGTAAGGATACCATCTTTTTTAAAATTAATCAACGCTGACTTGTCATTTCCCAAGTCTCGTTGGTTTAAAAGATATCTAAAAGAGCAAATGCAGAGCGAATATCCCCAGCGATTTATAATTTTTAACTACCAGTTCAAAATGTTATTAAGTGAGTTACTTAATTTTGAAGCATTTGAAATTAAACGAAACCACTCAGGGAACAAGCTATCTTAATAATTCTTTCGAGCAAAATAAAAATGAAAACTAAAATTTTCTAAGCGATATTAAGAAATGCTCTCTTTGTCATTGTTTAAACGTGAAGCATCGAAAACAATTTAAGTCTGTAATTTTTTTCAGGACTTCATGTCGATTTTTGGAGCATGGATTTCGTAAGATGACATTGGAATTTGTTAAGTGAAATTTTTTTGACAGAAACTGCATGAGTGTTAGGGGTTAAATTAAGAAATTTCTTTATTTTGACATCTGAAAAGAGCACTCGAGAAGTGCATTGATGTTATAAATCCCATCAATTAATCGTTGCTTTATAAATTTTCTTTTTATATTTTTCGCAGTGTCTTCACTGTAAGGTCAAACACCTTAAAGTTGAAAGCAAATCTATAAAATAACCTTCTCAGAACTTTTTACGTGAATGTGTTGCAAAGATGCTTGTACTTGCATATTGCATTTACGCATTTTTATTTTCTTACCTTAATACTATAAAAATGGCGTTTAGTGCTATTTTTCGATTTGTTGAATGTGTTTGTTCAATGGACTTTTTCTTTCTTGTCATATTTATACTATTTAGCATGAGTGAGTTTTTCTTTTTTAACTAACTAAAACTACAGTTTCCTATGCTACATATTTCGCTCTAATGTTAGGTATCATATTAGAAATTATATTTTCCGAGAAATTAAGCTGTTTATGAAAGTTTCTTTCGTTTTGAAGAGAAAAAAAGGCATTTGTATTTATTATCATTTTTTAAATTTATAGTCTTGTACGTTATTTAAGAATATGGAACGAAACTTTATAGTACCTAATAATTATTCATTATGCTTCGATTGTTTCACTGCCCTCGTACTTGAATAACTTTATTTTTTTATTCTTTCAATTTGTATTAAAATGCTTTAGTTAAAAAAACAATAATCAATATGCATCACTACATCATTAAACCAAGTAACTGATCACTTAAATTTAATTTCGTTCCGAATATTTTGCTCAATATAGCTAGCTTCCTTAATCGCATTTTATTTTTTTTATTACCAACAATTTCGGTAAACAAATATTAACTATGAGTTCTTATAGTTTTACTGCGTTTATAAATAACGGATGATTTTAAATTTCTTCGTTGGAGATCCTCTGCAATATTTTTCAAATAGTTTTTGTATTCCACGCATGTTGTTTTAAATCAGACGGAGCTTTTACACTTTGAATAGAAGCATACAACAGATATTTCTCTGAACAAATAATAAGATCTCTGACGAATACAACTCGGTATCTTGCAGGTTTCTCTAAGATTTTTATAAGTCAATTAAGTCAGATCAAATAATAACTTCTATTTAAATTAATAAACAAACTTTAATAAACTATAAAAATATTATTACCAATTGTTAATTGGCTTAAAGGTGGATATAGCGTCAGTCACTCACTTCAAAGGTTACGTTACATCTAGTGAGTGTAAGCATTTTAATAGACACAAAAATGGAGGTTTACAACAATTTTTTGGCGTTAATAACCATTGCGAAGGGAATATGAATTGGAGTTTTAACAAGCCATTGGTGATTTTCATTCATTGATCGATATTACCTGAGACCAACAGATATGCAGATAGTAGTATATGTTTTTGTCCACTCTCGGAAATGGTAATAATACCAACTTTCTTCAAAGCACTCAGGATGAGAACTCGCCAAACTTCTCGTCGTAAAAAGACTTTTTCTGTTAAATAGATGAAAGCGTATTAAAATTCTAAAGTGTCACATAGAAAATGAAGAACATAAACCAAGAAGTTATCGAAAAATAATAGTTCATTTTCTAGCAAAGGAATTGAAGCACCAGTGTTTCCTAAAAGCACATGCACTGTTGTGGTGGCATGCTCAAAACAGCCACATGCGAATTCTATTTGCCGACGCGAGATGATTTTTAACATTGAAAAGTCTTTTAAACTCCGGAATGATTATACATATGCAAATATTGACCAAATAATTTAAGAAACAAAAAAATCCTTGCAGAGACTTAATCCAAATGCTTGCGGCTTCCATGATAGTTCTATAAGGTGTTAGATACGAATTGGAGCTCGATATTTCTTTTTGCCAGAAAGAGCGCAAACCTCTGCAAAAGTTAATCGAAGCATTATCATAAAACCAATATTGAAACAACTGAATGTAAAACTGCTCCACATAAATGTTTGGATGTTAAATAGGACTTTGCTCCTGCTCATATGGCGAAGACAACCCAGTGATGGTTGAAAGATAATGTTATGTGGACTTAAAAGAAAATGAGGACAAGTCTTCTAAGAGAATCAATTTAAATCCCCTTGTCGGTAAGGAATTGAAGTATTGAAGACAAAAGTGTATCAAAAATGCCACGTCAATTAGTTCCGTCCTAAACATGCTTGAAGGAAAAGATCAATGCGAATTTCAAGGGAGGTAGTGGGTGCTTCGATAGATGGTTGGTCAAATAGACAAACTCAAAAGGTGATCCTTCTGAGTAAATGAGGCAATATGTCAAATTTAAAGGTAAAATAAAAATATAAAGATGTAGTTTTAAATCATATCATAAAGTTCGTAGTTTTAGCTCTTTTATAGTTGTAGCATGGCACAGCTTGGAATTATTAGGACTACCAAATACTGCGCTACGTGAACAATCGAAGGTTAATAACTAATCAGTTAATTAATTATTATAGTTTATCCCAAATAAAGGTGTTTGTTATTAATACTTTCTTATATATTGCATAATTTATGAATTTTATATTAGACAATACAAAGAATGTGTTTTTCGAATTTAAGTACTTATTAATAATGTGATATTAGTATAATGCCTAAAAAATTAATATTTTTTTCTAACCATTGATACCAACCTGCTAAATTTTTTAACTCTTATTTAGAAATAAAGGAAAATTTTCATCTTCACAAGTAGGAAAACAATTATTTTAAATTCAGCATACAGCACCAAGTGCTTATTTCAATGTTTCCTTTTTTACCTTCAATGTTTCCTTTGCTAAAATTAAAACAATAATATCAGAAGAGACATTTTTTTTATTATTGTTATGAGATCCATTTAATAAATAAGCCTCGAAAAATAAAAAGAAAACCTGTAAGAGTATGAAGTTTAAAAAGACTCTTGAGGATTTCTTGAGAATTTTAAATTGTGCTCTCCAATTAAATTTAGATGGTTCCGGCTGTGATTTGTTTTTTTGTATCCTTTATTGATTTTTAATCAGTATTTCTTCGTTTATTTATTACTTCCATGTTTTTTCAAATGCGTATTCATAAAGCCAAAATTAAGAAAAAATATTTCCGTGTTTAATTCATTCCATTCCTGGAAATTTCCACCTATCTATTGAGAAGTCAAATTTTTTGAATAATTATTCTTGAAAGGGAACCAATTTGTTTAGTTGCGATACATGAAAGAATTTAAATTGGATCATTTTATTCATATTTCAAAAGCATTGGAAAAACAATTAAAATATCCGTAAAAAGTGTAAATTGATGATAGTAAATCATCTAAAATTTTTGATGGTATATAAAAGGTGAATAAAGTTATTATTATCAAGAATTAATCATTTTAATTTAAAAAAGTTATTGAACTCTGGAAGTTATGAAAGAAAATTTTAATTTGAGATACAGTTCACTATTTTTAAAAATGATCTCTGAGAAATGATAAAAATAAATTCTAAAGATCCATTTTAACAAATTTATAAATGGAGAATTTTATGTACTTTCTGAGGTAAAAACATACTAATTGAGAAATATATAACTGAGAAATATGTCATACTTAAATATTATTTCATAGTATTGAATGAGAAAATATCTATACATGCTCTGGTACTTTTAAATTTGTTTTAATACTTCGTAATGTTGAGCTACGATGATGATAATATTTCTACCATTAAAAATGAATGGTCTAGTAAAATAATGTTATGAAAGTATAGTGTTCACATTAGATAGTTTTTCAAAGTAATGTATGTTATTATAGGTATCAAATACGAAATTTAAAGCGATGTAAAACATGGACGAATAATCATACCTCTATCGTATATCGTGTACGAATTCAATATAAATATTGGATTCCTTAAATAAAATTCATTTATGTATTAATTATTCTAAATTTTATTAAATTTTATTAACACTTACATAAAATTTATAGTTTTCTTTATAAAATGTTTCATCTGTGTGTGCAGTCTAATAATCTGTTTGAACACAGACACATGCAAAATGCATGCGTGCTCATACATACATGCATACACACACACTATATATATATATTATATGTATGTGTATGTATGTACAAATGCATATATATTCATTTGCATTTGCATTTTATGAGCTAGCTGAAATAAGTGATAACAAAATCCAAAATTAACGTTAATTTGACTATATGAAATTTATTATTGTTAGTTGTATGAAGCGATAAACGTAATCTGATATTTTTTTAGTTTTTTTATTTATTTCATAAAGAAAATAAATAGTTGTGACAAATATTTAGAAGTAAATAAGAAGATAATCATTTCACAATTAAAGCAATTAATATGATCCATGTTCCCATAGTAAAATTTGTCGTATTGGTACAGAATTATACAACATTGCAGTTATATTTTTTCATAAATAAAAAAATTGTACTTATCTCATAAATTAAATTTACAATAAATTCTAAGAAATATGCCACATTAAAATAGTTACAAATTTTTAAATTATTGCATTTGTAGAAAATTTATATATAATTATATGAATTTAAAATTAGTGTATTTTAACATAAAAAATGCAAAATTAATGCGTAAGCGATGAACCTATAAAGCTAATTACGGTTTATTGTTTTTATTTAAAGAACCAATAAATGTTTTCATTAAATTCCCTACCTTTATGTCACAGTATTAAGTAAAGGTACTGCACTTCTTTCATTTATTTCTTGTTATCGAATTAAAAGTAAGTAAATACCAGCGTATACCACAGATATTTAAAGCATTTTACTTTAACTCTACAAAACTTTTTCTTAACTTTAACTCTAGAATATTTTGCAGATCACTTTTAATGAGGGGTCGATTGTTTTAGGAAAGTCATACTGAACGCCATACTAGATTTCAATGATCTTTAGCTACCAACGCTAAGATATGTGGTCTGATTGGACTTGCAAGATGTAAGTTCACAATGTGAACCTTGAGTCTTGAAGTAGATTTATTTGAAGAATAAGTATCTGTAAGATTATTGTGAAGACATCTGGCATGAACTGCCTTCAGGCCAGCAATATTGCGGTTTTCCCCGACACATTACCGAATTGTGATCAATTTTACATTGATGCACCCAATGTCAAAAATGGTACTACGTTGCATTTTCAGACGATTCATAGTTCTGAGAGTAGAGTAATCATGGACATATCCGTGTCTGGAACATCGAGGAGAATACATTTTGCCAGTTTGCATTCAATATTATCATAATGGCCCAGTACCTTGTGAGAAGAGATTGAGAACCATTAGGTGTATCACACGAAAACAACTTATTATTTCATCATGTAGATTAACAGAAATCCCAACACTACATTTTTCAAATCTTAAGGCTGGTAGCTGCGGCCTATATCCGAAGCCTTAAGATATCCGGCTACTTTCGGACCTGCCATTTTGCAAAAGCGTACAAACGAATATTTTAAAAAAAAATATTTGGGCCACTCAGATTAGAATACAAGCATAAAATTCTTTTAAAAGTATTTTTACAATAAAAAAATATTTACATGCAAAATTTTGGCAAGAAAATGAACATAAAATTGTCTATTTTCAAAACTATCTCCTTTTATAGAAGATGCTTCTGTAATAATAAAATTTTGTCTAAATATAGTGTAGACCTCTGTACAGAGCCTGAATTAGGATTTTTGAAATATATAACTTAAAAGTGGATTTATCTATATTTTAGTATACCAAAGTGGAAAAATGTTAATGAAAAACATCGGTAATTATTTCAATTATTAACTCTAAATTCATATAAATCATTCAAAAGTCCTAGTACAGGATTTCTGGAGCAGTCTTAGCTATATTCGCAGAATATTATTATAATAGAAGCATTTTTCATAAAAGGAGAGTGTTTTAAAAATTAGTAATTCTAAGTTCATTTTTTCTCAAAATATTGCATTTAAATAACTTTTTGTTATAATATTCTTAAGACAATTTTATACAAGTATTATAATCTCAGTGACACGAAATATTAAAAGAAATATTCGTTTGCACGTTTTTGCAAAATCATGGTTTCGAACGTAGTTGGGTACTTTAAAGGCGTCATATTTCAACAATACAAACAATATAACAGAACTCTGAATTCTACTCATTATAGCCTGATCTACCTCAACACTCTATTATTACCCTTGTCAGCACATTCTCCAGATCACTCACTTATTAAAATATCCGATCATGGATTGCTGAGAGAATGGTTCACCACCAATATTCAAACTGTACGATTCTTGACATCTGATATAGACTAGAAGCTGTATGGGACACTGCTACCGTTTAAGCGGAATTCGGCTCGATAACTAACAGGGTTATAACTGTTTTAACTCCAGAAGTCGGCAGCTCTATGTACCGATTTTCGTGATAAGGTTTCTTATAAAGATTTTAAACAGACTTTATCAAAAATTAACAAAAATATCATTTTAATGTATATAGATAAAATGCCTGACAATTATACCATAACTTGTATATATTTTTTATAGTATTACACTTTATATTTAAAACATAATAAATTCTATAACAAACCTGATTTAAATTATAAGGCAATAAGCAGTTTTCCCCCCTTTGACATGTTTTTAAAAAACATTTATTAGAACAAGCAGATATTTTAAATTATTGTTCTACTTCTGTAATTTTTTTGAAGATTAATCTGGGTATTTGTAAAGGTTCCAAAATTGGATATTTCTGAATTATGTAGAAAAGGTAAGATTAATTGAAAGCATCGAATAATCTATCTTTAGTGAAACATCTGAAATTATTCGAATAAATCATTAATAGTTCTACTATGATCGTCACTGAGATGATTAATAAAATATAAAAAATATAGATATTTACAGTATAAATGTGCAAAAAGCAAGAAAGGCAAAGTAAATATAAATTGTGATAAATACTAAATGTTGTACTATGAATTTTATTTTGACAATAACGTACTTTGAGTATTGCATTTATATGGATTTCATAAAAAGAAATCCCCTATCCCACATGTTCGTTTTCCTCTTTAAGAGATTAGCGTTCTTATCCATCAGGGCAAATCTTGTTTAACTTGTACTAAGTTTCTTTTGCGTAAAAGTTTCTCCTGTCTTCTTTTTTCACCATCTCTTGAAAAGTTGTATTTTACTGCTTAGGATTTTATACCATTTGCCAAGTTTTTTCTTTAAATTATTTATTTAAAATACATTTTAAGTGTTAATTGAAATTAAAACTGTCGATATACCAATATTGTTAAATGTGTGATGATTAATGAATATAATAAAACATTATGAAAATCAGTAACAAAAGAGTAAAAAAATTCAACCACGTTAAAAAAAAAACTAATGCAAATGCACATTTTTATTTTTACGTATAAAATTATTACTTACTTTTTTCTTTCATAGTAAATTAATGTGTAATGCAACATGCTATGTAGGTCTGTAATATATTTGGATGATTCTTTTCCCCATTTTCCCGAGGAATTGCGAAATAACTATTATTTGTTCTTAAATTCCCCATATAAGACTAGGTAAATGTAAATTTCATTCTGTTTGTTACAATGTTTGAGAAGTTGTGTACCAACACTGATGTCTTAGTTATGTGCCGAAATATTACCATGCAAGGGCACTGCTGTGCGCACCTCAGTATCTGAAATGCAAGTTTTATTAGAGTGTAATTTGATTTGTAGAATGTAAGCCGCATCAAGGCAAGTTCGTGTCTAATTAAACATTACTATACTTAAAATGCGTCGTCGATCAATTTTGTGGACTGTCTTATAGAGTACGAATATACGCTCATTCGCTACGATACTTTGGAACATTCGCTTCTTTTATACTTTGGACTACTTATCCGATAGCAAGGATACAAATTCTGAAGTTAATGGTTCATTTCTATTTCTCAGGACTCAGTTCATTCAAATAAAATAACTCTCAAAAATTACAAATTACAATTAATTAATACAAATTTGTATTATTAATTTGTATTACTTTGAAAGGCAATTTTTAATTTTGATACTGAAATTGCATATCCAAATATAAAATATAAATAATAAGCTTACCTAAAATTATCTAATAACGTAGATTGCAATCCCTAACAACATGCAATAATATTTATCACATTTAATGCATACAAACGTAACTCTTGATTAAATGTCAAATTAAAGTTTCAACCTTTCATCACAATACTGTTAAATGAAAATGCCTAGACGGTGTCTTCAAGTAATTCAGTATGGAACAAATTTAATTGCCATTCATTGCATATTTCCTCGTGGATATTTGGAAATAGTTCATCCAATTAATTAGCTCTTTCTTGACTGTTTGTTGAAAATATATGCCATTTCGGAACATGTAACTCAGTGTTCTTGACGTTCTGTATATATCAATTATTAAAGGTAGACATGAGCGATCACGACATCAAAGTCACTGTCATGCAAATGAACCTTATTTGGAGGAACTCTATGTCATTCAATATTTAAAAGGCCGAGAAGTCTTCAGAAACTCATCATAGCATTAATTAATTCCCGCTTTCCGAAGTTTATAGTTCCGTCCCATTGGACTTCTAAGACATTTCATATGTTTCTGATTGAAGGGCAGTGCATCTCATTAAAATATAGATACAAGTATTTGAGAATAAAATTTTGTATCCCTATATAATTTGCAGATTGAATAAATTTTTTCTAAAAAATTGACATATATAAGTAAAGAATATTGAAGTGTATGTGTGTGTGGCGTTTTTCAAATAATTCTGAAATCCATAAATTGTCTTTTTCCTGGATTTATTGGTAACACAATAAAATTAAATAAAACAATAAAATTAATAATCTTACAAAAATAAAATCATCAAATTAAAATATTAGACTAAAATATTCGAGAGAAAAATCCTAGTAAACAACGGTACCTAGTTACGCCGAAGCCAAGATCTAAATTGAGATTGAATCCTTTACAAATGGTTTTCATCAAGATAGACCACGTGGGATCTGAGCTTGGTGACAGCTACGCTCCCCACACTCATCTGGTCCATATGATTCGCAACAATAAGGTCATGTGCTTGGTGATGATCCTAAAGTATAAGTTTAATTTCCAAAGATCTGGAGGCCTAAAAATTATTGGTTAGAAAACTGATATTATACGGGTTTCAGAGGGGAAAAAATTTATAAGATTATAAAGTCTGGAGAAAATTTTATATGCTGCATAGAGAAAAAAAAATTCGCTTACATAAAAGCTTTTGAAAATTTGTATGGTATCATAGAGTATACTATGTATGGCATTTCCAACGCTAGATGCTTTGTTTCTAATACGATGAAAAATTATGACATTATCTAAAAATTAATTTATGATGTTGAAATGTAAAAAAATAAACTGAGTCTGTTTAATGGTGGTACATTAAAATGTTATTAGTAATTAAGGGTAGTTGTGTATGCGTAACACTTTAATCACTGTACATTTGATTTAGATTTATTATATTTTAATCTCCAAATCATTAGATATATTTCTGTTTCATATAAGGTAAAAGTAAACTAAAATTGAGATGAAGTAATTGTTTGAAAACATTTCTTTAATCCGAAAGGGATAATCATTTCTTAAGAAAAAAAACCCGAAGAAAATCTTTGCTTTTGATTCTCCAATTTTCTATATTATAGGTTTATATCTGTCATGAATTAATAAAGAAAAAAAATAGTTAACTTAAGAAATTTGTGGTTTTTAAAATGATGCACGAAATATTGATATTATAATCAGAAGAGAAATATTAATTAAAATAGTGTTATCGGAATACTAAGCCTATACGATTTATTAAAAAGCACTGTGTTGTCTCATAAGAAGAATATTTTTTTCTTTATTTTGCTCCTCTTCAACCGATTTTAATTAATAACTCATGGTACGCCTGAGCAGCTATTCCATTCTTGAGAGTAATGCAAGAATTGGGGAGGGGGTCCTTATATTGCTTTTAAAGATTTGTTCATTAAAAATCGAACTGGTTTGCTACCAAGCTGTTGGAAATAACTAATGGGTGGTGAATGACAATACTTTGAGTAATTAAACTGATATAATTTTTACACAGTAAAACCAATTTTCATTTTAAAAATTCTTTATTTACATAAATTGCAGTTATACTTGCATGGTGTTGTAAAATTCGTTCGAGAAATTAAGAGCGATGCTAGTAGTCATCTAGAAGATGAAATATTACAACTTAAAAATCTTCGACTATGTTTAGAAGGTGAAAACAGACGCCGAAAGGACAAAGAGGTGGACGAAAAGAATGAGGAAACGAAGGTGAGAATCAGGAGAATTGCAGTTGCTTTGGTATTCAAATTTCCCATTCGTATGAGGGAGAGGAAAACATAGATTTTGTATACATTAGTGGGCATTGTAGAAGTCGCGGGTGCCAAAACTTTTGGTTCAGATGTGAAAGTGCAACAGCGCATTTTTTATTGTGTTGCGTAATTACCTTGATCCTATATATGCCGTGAAGGGAATTAAACAGGACGAACCTGTTTATTGCATTTAAGAACCTCTGATCTCAATACCTTTCATGTATTCTTCTGGACCACCAACAATATATTGTTCATCAGACGCTTTTGAATACATTGGATGATCTCACAACCCAAATCATCGTATCTTCTGTAGATATCACCATCACATTGGTATGTTTGAACACTTCCAGAAATTCTTATTCTGTCGATGTAGACAGTGGAATATTTTTCGAGGCCATAGCATCGGTCATTCCCATAAAAATTTCCCATCGTCTCTTTTCTGGTGTTGAACTGTGATGCATTATCTTTACTGTAATCCTTATTTACTTCAAATAATTGTTTTTCTGATTTTTATTTGCCCTTTTTTGTTTATCTCGACGTCCTCTCTGGATAACTATTTTTTCTGATTTTGTCCCTAAACGTGGTTTGTAATTTCATGTTCAACGGAAATATGCTTTCCTTTTAATGCCTACTAACACCCATTTATGTTAGGGCCGGAGTGGGCATTACGTCTATCGCGATCGGCTGGTGGACCGCCAAGACAATTTGGAGTGTCCGCCTGAAGATTAGCTATTATAGTAAATGTTTACGGAAATATTCAAGATTGGCTGACAGTACGCAGACTAAGTCTTCTACTGACTATAATTACGAGAACTAACTTTAGATGAAAATGTTTTTAATTTTTAATGTATTTTGAATTGTTTGATAATAATTGCATCATTTAATATTATTATATTTACGTTTATTATTATTATGTTTGTATTTTGCGTTTTGCTTTAAACGCGGTTTTAATAAAATGAATTTTTTCTTTTATTTACGTAGACAAGCACATACATTCCGTACTCTCTTATTATTAAATTATAATAAATATTGTGTGTGTGTGTGTGTGTGTGTGTTCACTTTTTCCTTACTTCACCACAGCTATGAACCTGGGCAGTGGGCGCACTCTTTAATTTTTCAAAGAGGGCACGACATGATAATCCAGGGTTGAATGTATACTATTTTTATATCATACCCCAATACTCTGGCAAACATTTTTTGTTTTGTTTTGTAGATTGTCGGGAACAAAGAACAGTAAAAAATAAATTATTGAATAAATAATTACCATTAATGAATAAAAAATTTATTAATAACAAATACTTAATTAAATTTTACGTACTATATACACGGGATTATAATCGATCGAAAAAAATCATAAGCTATGGAGGTCCCGTAAACCCCGCCCCCTTTGTGTGTGCCACTGATACTGGGTGGACCGCAACACCTTGAAAAAATTAGAAGAAGCCCGTACCCTGGAAAAGTCTGCCCACCCTTGTATTAGGGGTTACCAAGCGTTCAAGATAACGGATTCATTGTTGGCGTGTCATGAGTTCGAGCCCAGTGCTGCTGAAGACCCACTGTGTAGAGGGGGGGGTGGCATGATAAATATGTTAAGGATTAAACATCCTGCCATTAGTGTGGTGTGGAAGTTAGGAGAGGGGGTTGCCAGCTGAGGTGTCACTTGACCACGGTTTCAGATAACGAGGTCCGATGCCAATAACCCTATTGCAGCTATATAATGCGACATAACACTCACTCTCCCACTCCTTTCAATTTGTATTTTAAATTCATCAAAACTCTAATATCAAAAAAGGGGGCATTTAAATTTAAAGACTATGGAAAATTAAACGATAAAAACATAGAAAAAAATAATGCCATCAAAATGTCTAGTGAGTCAATGAATGGATATTGGCGTCACCCTATTCATTTACACAAGGTCTTTTGGCGACGGACCTAGTAATTTTGAACTGTAGTCAAGGGACGAAGATGACACCATTAGTGGCACCTTCCTCTCTTAATTTCCATCAGCCATTCTACACGGCGGGACTTCAGCGGCACTAGGTTCGAACTCATGACTCGTCGACCATTAATATGTCAAAGTAATTACCTTAATATTCCTTTAATACCATAATATTAATTATTTGAAATTTAGTTTTCCAAAAAGTTTTACTTTTATTATAGAGTAATTTTTTCCCTCTTCTTTTTATTAATTATTAGAAATGAAATCTTATCCTTATAAATATTTCAAGCCATTTTATATTGCGTTCTAGATAAATATGTGAAGAAATGTACAATTATATTTTAACGGTTCTGTGTTTAACAAAGATTTTTAAAAAAAACTTTATTTCTTGTTACGACGGAAACCAAAAGCAAATATACTATCCACTTAAATCTTCTAATAAATATTTGTTTATTAAAAAGGTGTAAGATTATTTGTAAATAACAAAAAAGAATACCAATGATTTTTCTTTTTAAATTTCTAATTCATTTTTTCGCAAATTCATTCGTCGGAAATATTTTTAAATGGTAGGCTAAGTAAATGTAAACTGGATTTATTTTTTAGGTTTTTCTTCTTATTCGACTGAAAGTGTTTTAGTTTCGTAAAAATATTTACTGTGGTTTCTTGCTAGAAAAAATAGGTTAGATTCATCATATTTAATAGTTTAATAGGTAAATGTGGGAAGCTGCTTATACAAAACCGTAAACATCCTTTGTTCTTTTTTTTGTTGTAACTTCATTTAAAGCCATTTTCTTTCTTTTTCTGATCTTCTGTTCATTTAATAATAATTCGAATTGAATTTAGGTTAAATTATTCATTCCCTTTAAGATATTTTTTTTTACGTTTGAGTTAAATGCAAATTCTAAGCATTTTAGCCTTTGAGGTAAAGTTAAGCAATTAAATAATCTTCATAAGACATTTTGCTAAAGCATTCTGAAATCTTTTCGGAATATTTCTGCTTAGAAAATTGGACAAATTTGAAAACGAATATTTTGAGATATAAATGGATGAAATATTTAAAAAAGATATACATATATGTAACCAGATTTTAGAATGGAATTATACTGAAGAATAACGCTCCTTTTTTTCTTATTCGTTGAATGATATTTTCTTCTTTCTTGAAATTGAAGTAAACAATTTAGAAAGGTGTTTATTATAGAATTAGTAACAAAAAATCTAGCTTTTGTTTTTATAGTAGATGAACTATAGCTAATAATTATTTAGTATCTTATTTGCCAAGGTGTTGTGTATTAGTCTACAAATGCAAAATTTCACGCATATCGAAGAAATCCACTCCACTTTACTACAACTTTTGAAAGTTTAATTTTTATCTGATAATAATCTTGGCATATTCTATGTGCTTCGACCAATTCTGCAATTAAATAAATTAGTTCTCTTCATTCCGTAATTGGCAAACTTATTGGGATTTTTAACATGAAAGTAAGGGACACATAAATAATTATGAAAAACATTTTAAACAATAGAAATAAGCAATAAATCACTTAAAAACTGAGGTTCACAATTATAGTAATACCCCTAACTTACTCGATGGGTGGGGCAGTGAGGGATAACCGCATAATTTCGCATATAAATACGTATTAATTATTTTTAGTTGCAGCCGGAGACGAGAGAAAATAATAATTTAGAACTAAATAAATGTAATAAAATATTAGGTCGCATAATTTTACGAATAATTTTACGAATATTTACTCCATGTTTTTCTTATTTTACGATTTATGCTTAATTTTTGGACACCAGTGTAGGTATGCAGACTCAAGTTCTTCAATGCCTTGCTCTTGCTCATGCATTTTTATGAGCTCATCTATTGTCAGTTCCATTTGCGTGAATCCAGCTGCTCTTCAACACCATCAATATCCACTTCTAAAATTATTTGTGCTTGCCAAGATCGAGAATTTCTTGAATCACATTACCATTTTTTTCTTCTTTCGATAACAAAAGAAAATCGAGACGATATATGAAAATCGCGTAATTTCAGGTTCTTGTATGTTGGGGTATTGTAAGTGGATGTATTGATGTGTATACATTTTATTTAGATTCAATATAACCATGACAAATTTAAAATGATAGTAATTAACAGTACATTTTATATAACATAAATTTTAACCCATCTGCATTGCCAAGAAATTTTTTTAGGAAACTTCTTGTAAAAAAACTAGTTATGTGAAACATTTATCAATGTTAACGGTAATCAGATGTTATTAGATTTATTTTGCTTTAAATGCGATACATATAAAATTGTTTCACAGCAATATATTATTCCACATTAGTACCAGAAAGGAATATAAATGGAAGAGTATTGGACTTTGAAAAAGTACTTCATTTCAAAGGGTTGTTTAATATGTGGAATGCATCAGTCCTCTCGCAACTTTCTTAGAGATGTGAGATTGTCGATGGCGTTTATTCTTACTGGCACAACGTCCAAATGTTAAGGATATGTATAGAACTGTTCATTTAGGGGGAGTTCCCTAATCGTTTGTAGCATATTTCTGCAGAAAGTAAGTTTAGCATTGCTTCTCTAAATGGCAGTGCTTCTGAAACTTTCAGTATTTGGGACCCAATTTTCAATTACATAATTTTCATCTCTCACTCCGCCTTCCCCATACAATTATAATTATTTGAATGCAATAACAATGTACTTTGACGCTAAAGCTGCAAGGAAACTTTAATTATAAACCGTACAAATTATCAAGTTAAGTATTATATTTTGTATATGAACAAGCCCATATGGGGCACTAGTAGTTACTAAACATGTTTTTAATTTAGTATTGATAAATTAGCTATCAACAACATTGCGCAGTACTGACACATTGTATATTATATCAGTATAAATGTTTATTTAATATTTATTATGACAGAATGAATTTTGTGTTTTGATTTCTTTCAGTAAATTAATACTTATTTTATATATAATCTTTTATTTTAGACTTTTCAATATGCTCGCTCCGCCACACAGGATTATCACGTCCCCCTAGGGGCAAGCCTCACAGTTTGAGAAATGCTGCTATATATATTGTATATTCAGCTTTTAAACGTAATTTTTTAAGCAAAGAAATCGAACTGATGGTCTTGTAATACACTGTCTTTCAATAAGACAATGTAAAAATTCCCTCAAAAAATCATATAGAAAAATAGGAAGCAAAAAAAAAATCTCCAGACTTTTTGACCGTTTGATTGCTTAAAGGAAATAAATAATGGTGCACTATAACAGTTGAAAAAGAGACAGTCAAATGATACAATATATAGAGAAAAAACTAACATACAAACTATAGTTTATAAGTCAGATGTTATTTTCGTCACAAAACTTTGTGAGTTTAATAGAAAAACAGTATATTAAAAGAACTAAACATAAAGGAAATGCAACAGATTTATAATATTTCTATAATGTGAGATACAAATTGTTTTATTCTTATTGTATTGTATTGATCATGTTGCACTTTCAGAGAAATTGAGCTTCTCATTACATGGGGATAATACAATTTTTATATTTTCTTTTACTTTATTGCACGTTTATTTAGATAAGTTTAATTTGTATCCTTTATATATGAAATTATGTATTTATACTTATCATGCAATAAACAAAATAATCAATCCTATCATTCTGCGCCCTTAGTAAGTAACATGCTACAGATATTTAATATACTTCTCTATATGATCTTTAAAGAAAAGCTGTTTACTAAAAATGCATTGCTTTTATAGTATAAGTTAAGGAAAATCTAGGAAGGGAGGGCACACATTCATATTGTCCAAGGTTCTGTAACAGAAAGTCAAAACGCATAATGTAAGTTTCGATAAAAAAAAATGGAGAAATATTTGAAAAGAAAGTTTTGTGTGATATTAAAAATTTGCAATTTATATGATAATATCTTATATCAGGAAAGTAGCTATTTTTAGCTTATATAAATATTTAGTGATTGGAATTTTTTTCTTAGAATTCAAGCAACTTTAGCCTAAGCACATTGCTTATACGTTTTGCGCATTCTGTTCCTGAAACATGGAAAACTAGATTTGAAATTACGTAAGAGAGAGAATGAAATTCAAATACGCAGAATCGTACGCAAAGAATGCATTTCACATAAACTAAAGTAAGATTAGGAAAAATCTTCTAAAATCATAGACAGCGCTTAGTGTTTATTTTTTTAAAAAATCATTTTTTTTCTACAATTTTTCTTTTTAATGAAAATTTGGTATTATTACATTCTGTAAAATATTAAAATATCACAAATTGTTATTTAATTTTTTCTATTTTTGGTAAAGTTCAGTAAAAGTTTTGTTTTGCTATGATACCAAAAAAGAAGCATTAAATATTTTATTAAAATATCAATCATTCTTATTTCCCTGTTATGTTTTCCTTTTTCGTTAATAATTTAATAACTATGAAACTGAAAGATCCTTTAAAAACTAAAACTTATTTTTCTTTAATGTCTAATATTTTTTTCGAAAAAAAAAACAATATAGAAATGTATTGAAATTACGAACTTTGCAAATATTTTGAAAAACTCAACATGCAAAAATATGTTGCATGAATTGAAATCTGAAGTAAACGGCCTTTGTTTTTCTCCGCCAAAAAGTTTTGAATTTTATTAGAATCTTTTTTCTTTTATTTATTTTTGTCATCATCAAGCATATCTCAATAAGAACAAAAAGCTTTTATTAAAAACCGTCTGGCTTAAAAATGACAAAAAAGATTATCTTTCTCCGACTTCTTTGGAATATAATGTTGTTTCACAAACAGCAAAATAACAGAAAAATAAAAAAAAAAGTAATAACTTTTTGAACCTGTCGTATACAAAATTAAAAAAAAAAATTAAAAAGAAAACAGAGCTTATGTTACAAGTTTCTTATAAGAAATTAAATTTTCTATTAAACTGTGCATATTTTAGCAGACGAAAATCTGCTTATTACATCTTTTTTCTAATATTACTCAATAAATAGAAAAACGCATTGATAATTCATAATGGGAAAAATCTAACAATTAGCGGTACGGAAAGATTGATAAAACGGATTCACACACACACACACATGAATTTTTATCGTGAGTTCACTTTAGGCACTTTTATCTACATCGTTCACTGATTCATCTCAACAAGTTTCACTTGCCACACAAAGAAATAAATCTTCTTGTTTAATGATATTAGAAACGTGTAAAACATTAATAGACAATATATGAAAAATTTCAAACAATTTAGATATAATAACAAATATAAAGTTATTTAAATATACTAAAGAAAACTTATATATTAAGCTATCATTTTATTACGTGTACAATTTTTTTACTAATGTTTGGTGGTAAACGTTTATCAGAAAATATCTTCGTTATTTTCTATCAATTCCTATGATACAATAAGATAATATTTATCAGATATTCCAAATGTATTCTCTTTATACACAGCTGGCCGCCGTAAATGCAACACCCTGAAGGAAGCCCGCAAATAACATGAAATTTACAACATGCATTAGCGGAGGTGAGATATGCAAATGATTAGAATTTCAACGCAGACACACATCAAGCACGCCAGCGGCGCCACCTCAAAGCGCTATTTAATGCTTGGAGATTTCGACGATTTCAAGTTTGGCAATTGTGTTTTTCTTGTGGGTTTTTCAAAAAACGATCAGTTATGTCTCGTAGAAAACAGCGATCAACTTTTGATCAAGTATCCGAGTTCGACAGAGGAAGGATAGGGGCCTACCGAGATTGTGGATTATCTTTCAGGGAAATAGGTAGTCGTGTTGGACGAAACCAAACAACTGTAATGCGGATATGTGACCGTTGGATGCAGGAGGGTACGACGGACCGACGTGGTCGATTGCATCCACCTCAGTGCACCACTTCACGTGAGACAGGTAAATTGTGCGAATGCAGTGACGATCGCTCATCACATCACGAACCATAGCACAGCACATTGAGTCTGAAACGCATCATTCAGTGTCTGCGCGTACCATTCGACGCCGTTTACAGCAGAGTGGTCTGTCCGCAAGACGTCCATTGCTTGGTCTACCCTTGACGCAGAACCATAGACGTCTCCGCCGCCAATGATGCGATGAAAGAAGGATGTGGATGGCAGAATGGAATGACGTTGTCTTTATTGACAAGTCACGCCTCTGTCTGTAACACCACGATTGTCGGATTCAAGTCTGGAGACATCGTGGTGAGAGGATGCTGAGCAGCTGCATTATGCACCGCCACACTGGTCCTACACCGGGTATTATGGTATAGGGTGGTATTGGATATCACTCTCGCACTCCTCTAGTACGCATTGCCGGTACTTTAAACAGCCAGCGCTACATCTCCGAGGTGTTGGAGCCAGTTGTCCTTCCTTACCTTTAGGGCTTGGCCACAGCCATATTTCAACAGGATAATGCGCGACCACACATGGCACGCATTGTCCAGAGGTTCTTCGTCAATCACCAGATTGAATTGCTTCCCTGGCCGGCTCGCTCTCCGGATCTTTCGCCGATAGAAAACATGTGGTCCATGGTTCCTCAACGATTGACCCAGATTACACCCCCAGCTGCCACACCAGATCAACTTTGGTAACGTGTGGAAGCTGCTTGGTCTGCTGTACCCCAAGAACACATCCAAAGTCTCTTTGAATTAATGCCGAGGCGTGTGGCAGCGGTGATCTCCAACAATGGCGGCTACTCTGGCTACTGATTTTGGCAGGAACCACACTTCACAGATGTCTATAAATTTAATCATTTGATACTTGGTCAACATGTTATCTACAAAGTAAATTTTGTTGTGCTATCTCTTGTCTTTCTTGGTGTTGCATTTACGATGTCCAGCAGTGTAGTATCAATGTTCTCAACGTGAATTATGATTTTTTTTGAGTGTCTAAAATGATGATGGTGTTTCTGTCAGTTTAAAAAATAATCAAAAGAAGATTAGCATGTGTTAGACTAAAAGGTAGAATTCCACGAAAAAAGCCTTATTTCAATTTATAGTGGTCAAAGTAACACATTAATTGGACAAATGATTAGTGTTCACAAGTTATATGGAGGAATGAAACTAAGATATCATTATTCGGTAGTGAATGCCGAAAATATGTAAGACATAGAATAGGGGAACTGCTACATCCAGGCAACTGTGAAGTACCCACATAGTTTTATAATTTGGCTTTGGATATCTGCAAGTGGTATCGGATGCCTTCATGCCATTGATGGAACACTGAATGTCAGAAAATAAATTAAAACCATTCTAGTACCCAAACTTCTACCTTCCATCAGGGATCTATTTACCAACAATGCTTCATTTATTTTTCAGCAAGATCCTGCTCCTTCCCACACAGTAAAGTAATTGAAAGACTGGTATCGTTCTAAGATCACTTAATTGTTGTCCTGGCCAGGAAACAGTCTTGACTTCAATCTATTGAAAACTCATGGCACCGTTTGAAATTTCTTGCCTGAATAAGGTAAAAGGTTCCATGAAAGTAAAAAGGAACTAATTGAGGGTATAATTATTTCCTGGCATCATGTAATAACGAAGGAAAAGCTTAAAACTACTTTCAGCTCAATAAAATATCGATGTGAAGCTGTTATAAAAAATAAAGGCTGTCCCACTAAGCAGTGATAACTCATTTCTATCATCAGTATCTAATGTATTTCAATAATTATTACAGCATAACTTTTTTGTTGCAAATATTTGAACTCTGTTTTTTGTTTCGAATTTAGTATTACATTTTCTTTAAAATGATATAAGAGAGAGAGAGGTATACTTTGCATTTTGTGTAATGTAACATTTTCTATAAGCATACAAACTTAAGAAGCATAACAATTTTAAAAAGTGTCCACAATTTTGGCCTCCACTGTATATTGGAAAATATATACATGCAAAATTATGTAAAATTTATAAGTAAAATAATTGAAAATTTTTTTTGTAGATTCCTTATTACTTAAAATAACTACATATAATTATCCTTTTACCAAAAAATTTTCATTTGACATATATTCGGAGATAAATCTATTTTTTCTAATTAAACAAATTAAATATCTTGTGTAACTTCGTTACTACCATGTTTGCTTAGTTTCTGGTTAACGAGAGAGATCATACATTTTAGTAAAATATGATTTTATTTACAAACGAAATAAAAAACTTTACACCATTTTTTTGTATCTATCCTTAGCTGCCCGACAACCTTTCGCTGAAGGAAATATCTAGTCTAGATCACATTTCTATGATCTTCACGATCTCTGTCCCATTGCCACACAGCACATCGTATGTCTCTCCCTCTTACCGTAGAAGTTTAATAGCTGATACGACTCCCCACAGCCACCTTCAATCATCTTGCCAAAGATCCCCGTCACTTCCCTTGCGTGGGCCTCTTTCATCCCCTCAATAATTTCTGACTGACTAGAGTCACGGCTCTACGCCCGGCACCCTTTGTTCGTCTCAATGACCATTGATTCTTCCGGGTGAAAAGTCTTTGGAGACTGAGATTATCAATGTCACCGTACCTCGTAAACCATATGGAGGGTCTATAAATCGACATGTTACTTCGATACTGGGAATACATTCATTGGTATTTCATCCTCACAAAAGGCTGGCACTTATTTCTATACAAGTGTATCGTTGCCACTTGTGAGAGAGAACGAAAGAATGGAAACGCCGTCAAAACGGGTGTGTCCCTTCCTAAAATAATGTTGTGAAGAAAAGTAGTCTGGTAAATCTATTCACCTCTAGATATCGGAGAAGAAAAAAAATGGGTATCATTGAACAGTTAAGAGTCGACTTACCATCTGCTTCACCATAGGGCGTGAGAAAAGAATCTTTAGTCAACTTTGTTGAAGAAAATAAACCATACTGGCTTCAAAATAACTCCTGGGCTTTTAAATAACCCCTTGGCTTCAAAAATGACAAGAGGTGTGGCAAATGTCCATCTCCGTCTAACGAGGCAACGCTACATTTGATAATACTGGGTCTCAAGGGTGTTAATTTTGTCTAGAGGGGTAAAAATATAAACAATTTTCTCAAATAGGTATACTTCTTTTAAATTTAAACTAAATAATTCGAATCTTTTACACCTTATTTACAAATGTTATGGTTTCAAAAAAGTACACAATGTTTGAATTATAATCATAATTTTAAAAATTATAAGCATATGCAAATATGAAATAATTTTGTGATAAATGAGTAATTTTTGCGTTGCGCACGCCATTTTCTAAAATAGTAGCCTTTGATGTATACGGTTTTATGGAATTATAAACGTATACTCTTTAAATCCTACTAATTTAAGAATAATATATCATTTGTATTTCAAAATATTTGAAAAATATTTGGGAAATATTTTTTTAAATATAATTTATTATTCTATTTATTTGAAAATACTACAGTGTAATAAGGATACACGTTTAACTTTATAAATCAACTTATTGATAGTAATTAAAGCTATTATTTTAAAAAATAGCATGCCCAACGTAAAATTTAATTAATATTTCTTATGGAAATATTTCTTACGCTTTCCTGAAACACTATTCCTTTTTAAATAACTTGTAAAAGATTCGAATTATTTAATTTTAATTTCAAAGAGTTATATATATTTGAATAGTGGTTATATCTTCAGCCTTTTAGAGAAAGTTAACACCCCTGAGACCTCTTAATACTGGTTTTACACGATTTGCTTAAAGATTTTCTAACTCGAATGATGGAAGGTTTTATTTAGATGTACTCACGATAAAACACTTTTAATTAAGTTGAGTATAAATTACCTCGTTCCTTTTTTTACCCTTGGGAACTAGTTTGATATTATCGGGCAAGGCGCCAAACGCTGCTTAGCGCGATAAAGGAATCACGCTAAGCAGTGCTTGTTGTCCCTGGAATGGAATCCAAGATAGTGGCCTAGCGGCTACAAATCGCCAGGATGATAATTTTAAAGAATTGTTTTGAAATATATTGAAATATATTTAAAATGAAGAATATAGGAAGAGATTGAGAATAACCAAGATCAATTAATAACTGATGAATTTCAATATAATATAATATAAAGTTACATGTACTAATAAAAATATTATGCAGTATATAATAATAATCTTATAATATAATTTAATAGTAATTATATATAATATTCATATATATGATTTAATAATAATTATTATATAATAATAATCATATAATGTAATTTAATAGTAATTATAAAAAAGAATAATCACTGTAATGTAATATAATAAATATCATACATATAAGAATACTCATATAACATAATAATTATGAATAAATAACATAGTAATAATTATAAATGAATAACAAAATAATAATTATAACTAAATAACATAATAATTATAACTAAATAACACAATATGTAATAATATTTATAAATAACGATTTTTTATGATTATTACATATAATAATAATTGTATTTTTATATTATGTTATTAATAAAATAATTACATAATATATTTTAAAATTAATAATGAATGTCAATTAAAATGTACTGAAAATTTGCGATATACCAAAAACTACAAGTTCCTTCAACGAATTTCATCGAACAAAGAACGTTCAAAAAAAATAACACAAAACTTGCAATATTTCAGAAAACATTTTTAAAAAGTAAAATAAAGTGAAAATGAACAATTTATTGCAATAATTAAAATTACAATACTCATTCCTTAAATAAAATATTCTAGTACTCCCTCATGGCATTAGAATTATGCGTATTCGAAAATGGAACAAAATAAAACAGAAGACTGAAAGTAATAGATTGAAGAGCAAATGCAATGAAAATTGTTTAATTTTTAAGGAAATCAAATTAAAATCTTCAGAAATTAATAGGGTTACCGTGGAAAAACACCAATAAAAATTATTTTTATATACGTTATCGCCATGGCAACCACATCTTTAGACGATAAAATATCAAGGTAACCATATTCTAATGTTATCGCCCATCTTGGCGAACATAAACAACAACTTGGAGCGTGCCCCATGATATCAAACTAGCACCTAAATATTGATTTCAATACTGAGATATATAAATAAAGTTAATTTTAAATTATTCAAATTTAATTTAAAAGCTGCGAAAGAGAATTTAAATTATAAAAATCTTTGAAAGCTCCACGAGTTGAATATTTTATGGATGAAGGATAAATAATGAATTGGTTTTAGAAATTAATGGTTTACACTGTATCTAGTTTCTTATTCTTACATTTTGTTGGTTTAATGTTGTTGTTTTTTGTTTGATCTATGCATAGCCCGTTGTGAGCAAAACTAAGAAATTAATTTTCAAAATCAATTTATTATTTAGCGTAAACCACTTACTGGCAAAAGTATTTATTCTTTGATTAAATTTTAACTAGAAAAAATATAATTACATTAATTAATGCAATTTTTCAATTAATTTTCTTTATAAGAGGCTTATATTTATTATTAATTTCTACAGAATTTCAGCTAAAACATTTGCTTACATTTAAATGTAATAGAATTCAAGATAAAACAAATAATGCATTAAATATTATTTATCGTAAGTCAGAGAGAATGTCTTAACCATTGTTACTTTCAATCTCAAATATAATTTTTATTTGAGTAAGAAGAATTATTACAGTTAATACATTGCTCGATCACTTCCCGAAAATTCTACAACCAACGAAATAAAACACAAAAGAGAAAGCAGGTATAAAAATGCATCATTTATTAAAAGGGTAACGAAATAAATTTTATAAAGATAACATTTTTGTCATATTTTATTCATTTTGAAAAAAATACTTGTCTAGAAATGTTACATCTGAGTCAAAATTAAAAATATCATACTATAAACAATTGGAAGATATTAAAGTATTTAATTAAAAAATAATACATATAACGGAATTTTTTTAGTCAATGAATAGTGCATTTTTAATGCTATTTTTATTAATTGCACCTCAATGAAATTCATTTTAATTAAATTTTAGAGTTTATGTTAATCTTAATAAAATGTGTAATGTTAAAGATTTTATTTAATGTTTAATTAAATGCTAGTTGTGTTAATCAATGTTGAAATTAATGCTTATTAAGTGTTAATAAATGTTTAATTAAATGTAAATTAAGTGTTAATGTTTAATTAAATGCTAATCATTTGTTAACTAATGAATAATTAATTAAATCTAATTAAATTTTAAATGATCAAATGTTTTTTGTTTTGCTTAATTGACTGTTAATTAATGAATTAATGCTTAATTAAATGGTAATTAATTAATAATGTTTTTATTTTGCTTTAATAAATATCAGCTATTTTATTTACGAAGTTATTTTGACATTTTTATAGGATGCATGCATACGGAGGTGGATAACCATTCAACGTACAGATATAACCAATGTAATTTGGACTTGCTTTTTTTTCTTAAAAATATGTATTTCTTAAGATTTATGATAAAATGAAAACAAAGAGAAATTATTTTGAGAAATATTTAAATATTTCACATATACAAGTATATTGTTGTTGTTTCTAATGCCACCCGATCGACACTGTCCAATCAAATCTCACGGAATTCATCGTGGATAGGGACTAGTTTACGTCGGTCACTAACTGCAGCTTTAAGCACTATGCAAGGTGGCAGGGCACTTTTTATCCCACCCCATTTTTGAAGGAGAACACCCTGGGGATTGGCCGGGGATCCTCCCACTTCTCTTTTCCTACCACCAATCTTTCGAGATGACTTACGACTCGACACATATTTAGAGTTATCTGATACCACACAGGTTCTACATATCTACAAATATCAATACCTTTTCAAGCATTCCAATCCCTGCCCTACGGGGAAGTAGTCATCGCTGCTAACTACTGTACCGTCTGGGCGTCATACAAGTATATACTATACTTACGAAATGTATAACGAATCTAATTCTAAGATTACTTTTAAAGAAAGTTGTTACATTAAAGTGCGTACAAAACATTATGTTGACTCAAACATTTTATACTTAAAATGGTATTTTTTAAATTAAAAGGGAGAAATGTGATTATATTAGGGGAATACAACTAAATGTCCTAACTTTGAAGGACTACAAAGGCTATTACACTCATAGTGTTCAGAGAAATTCAAAAATAACAGTTGAAAATTTAAATTCAAAGCAGTTATAAATGTTCAATATAAGCCCCTCCCCACGAACAATATCGTACAAACACTCTTGCCATACTCTTTTCTTTAAAAAGCTGCAAATATGCGTATCTGAAATTCGTGGAAATCAGTTATTAGGGGTCGAGCGAACAGCCACTGTTTTATGTAGCCCCAGAAAAAAAATCGCATAGAATTTATGTCAGGTCTTTGAAGAAGGCATTGGTAACCACTGGTTGGGCAATATTTCAATCAAAACCAGACGAATAAAACTAAATGCCGATAATGGTAATGCTCCATCTTGCTGCAGAATGAAATCACCAAATTCTTCCTCTAACTTTGGCAACAAACAAATCGGTAGCAAAAAACGTCTTCTCATGGAAAAAAGAATTGGACAAAACATTTGTTTTACACCATCTTCGTAAATTTACAGCTGTTATATTCAATTTCCAAAAATACAAGATTACGTTCTTTCTCATTCAAGAGCTTTGCAATGATAGTATGTTGATTTTTATATTTGGTATACTTAAACTTCGATTTTTTTAACACAGGTTTAAGAGAGTTATAATGATGATCTTAGAAGTGAATTGAGTTAGGATATTTTTGTTTATTTTTATGTTTAAAGACTTCAAAAAATGTTTATAAACATAAATATATCTATTTTTGTTTTCCCTGTTTTGCAGTATTTTTTTCTGTGTGCAACGAAATGTCTTTTGAATGAATAAAAACATTAGTCCTCATTCATCTCGAAAATCTGCTAAGTTTCACCTGAATTACATTACAGTTTATCTAAACTTATTTAAAAGAATAGAACAAATGCATTATGTATGTTTTGCATAAACATTACAGCATTAAATTATGATTTAATTTATGATATTTTCTTCCTGAAAATTAAAAAAAAGCATTAAAGTCAAATGATTAATTCATTTAGTGAAAGTATGCACAAGATATATTTTTTTTCCATGAAAATTAGAAAAAAATTCTCAAAAACCTTAAAAAATTCATTTTTTTTCTGAAATTTCAAATAAATTTACAATGTATTTTTAAGGTTCTTATTTTGAAACATTTGAGTGATTGTTGCTCAGTTGAACTACAAATGATTTTTTAAAATTAAATTCCAATTTTGAAATTTGTTGATTTGTTTGTATTTGAGTATGTATGGGTTATTTGAAGAATATGATACAAATACGAATTTAAGTTTTCTTAGACATGAGAATATAACAGCTCTTAAATTTTTCTGCACCATGAAGCAATTTTCAATTCCATATTTATATAACAGTTATTTAAGAATTTCTCCTTTTTTTAATATTTTATTGTTAATACTTAGAAATGTATTTTTTGTGAACCTTCCGTTGTTTGCGCATGTTATACAAACAACTGTTTAGAATTCATATTTAAATCATTTAATATTCAAATTGCCATTTTTCGCAGTTCGACTTTTTATTTTCATCATTTAAACATGTGCATTAATTACATTGGTTTCACGCATTACTAATATTGTTACGAATTCTGCGCACTGAGAGCTTAAAATAGTGTAAACAATTTATATATCTGATGTGTACTCTCAGTTTAGTATTAATTTCGGTTGTATTTATTTTATGCTAAAATTGTAATATTTGCAAGCAACGCGGTTCCTTACATTATAATCATGACTCAATGGAAACTTGGTGAAATAATGGTGATACAGCATGAATTATTTTTTACCACATTTGGCGAGTTGGCGGCCACTTTGGAGGGTTGGAGACCCTTTTTGGCAAGTTGGCGACTATATGGTTCCTTCAGGAAATTACTGGAGAAATCATGATCTATGATGAAAGACGATCTTTCTCGAAAGATCCGAGCAGCCTATAAATAATAGTCGTTCGCTATTAGTCACTGCGTATAGTAATACTCGCTAAAACTGAGTCAGTATTGCTATGATCGTTGAAAAGTCGACTGCAATTAGTTGCTACGATCGAGCGAGTGCTTGCGTTTAATCTTATCATTATATATTTGTATTTTTAGACAATGACAGTTGTGTCTGAGGACTGTAGAAAGTGTGAAGGCCTTGAGTCATTTATTTTGCAAATTTTACTGCTGTGTCCTGTATTTCTAAAAACTGTTTTTTCACAGTATGTTTTCATCGCTCCTGAAAAACTGATTTGCTTTTTATGACTAGTATCATAACATCCTCGAACTCTGATCTCGAAATAATACATTTTCATGTAATACTCCTTTGAGATTAATAAACCACGATAAAATTTATTGAAACATCATTTTCCTTCTACTGCTATCTTTTCTGTACAATCTGTCTTATGGAAGTAGTGATAAAACCATTCATTCAATTGCATCACATATCTGAACAATAGTTTGAAAAAGCGATACCTTATAAAGTAATAACAATGTCTGGAGACGGCCACGAATTATAACACTTATCATTGACACAATTTATCATCTTGGCAATAGTTGTATGCAGAAGAGAAAATAGACATTTTAATTCGTTAGAAGTTTCCTCTTTGTGGAACTGAGTCAATAACGAAAATAAATTTGAGTGGTCCAAGAAATAAATTAATACCTTAATTATTTTATGCTCCATAAATTTATATATTTAAATGGAGTAGAATAGCCATTTTTCTTATTTACTGTTCCTTTCCTAATTTGCATAAAATATCCTTTAAAATAAATCATATCAATAAACGTGTCCTTTCGTTATTTTTCTCAATGCATCACTGTATGAACTATACTGCACACATACACATATATATAATATTAAAAAGAAAAGAAATCCTTTTACAATAGTTATTTCATAATTTCAATTGAATAACGCATAATCGGAGCAGTAACTTTAATTTAATGTATATCATCCTATAATTTTTAAGTTAAATAAATGTTGTAAAATGTATTCCAAATTAGTTAAAATATTTTATTTTATTTTAAAGTACAGTGAATCTGTATGCAAAAGAAGTATCATAAATAATGAGGAAAAAAAGTTAAGATTTCTCGGTTTTTAAAGTATTATAAATCATGTAAGTGTTATAACAATTATAAAGGGTGGGAAATTGATGTTTTTCTCAATATTTTCATTTATTTATTTTATTATTTCTTTATATCATTTCATGTACTTATTTAATTTCAGTTTTCTTAGGTTCTATTTGCTGCAAAAATCCTACTTTTCTTTTATAAATATGCATATATATATATGTGTGTGTGTGTGTGTGTATTTCTATAAATAAATTAAATGTATTGCACTAGTAGAAAAATCATTAAATAAAGTACTTAATACCTTGATCATTTGTATTTATGAATTTAACTTCTTTTATAGAAAACATTTACGAAATCCCATTTACGAAGAACAAAACAAATACAATTAGTGATAAATTATCTTTCGCAACGAGTTTTACTATTTTACTTTTTATTTTAATAACAATGAAATTCTAAGGCAAACTAATCATGTACGAAAAGCATCAAGTATAAAATGCGTTTGAATAATTCTTATTTTTCAACTTAATTTTTGAAAGATTTATAACGAAGTTGTTCCGCATTATTGGAAACACAGGGATAATTTTTTTATTTGCAAACGATCTTCCTTTGCAACGTCTAATGTTTCGAAAGTGCTTTTCCAAGAATATTTTTATTGTGATACATAAATCTTTTCGATAAGTGTTACGACAAATTTATGAAGAAGTCACCGTGAAACTCAAATTTTGAGTAATAAATATTATTTTTATCCTCTCTTATATACCTTATATTCGTATCCCTACTTCTCTTTTATCTTAATTTCACATTATTTTCTAATATCATTATGAAGAGAATAACAACTTAAAATAATGTTAGCGAAATATATTTGAACGCTTTTAATTTTTTTCTACATATTACTACTCAGGAAAAATTTCAGTAAAAAAAAATTATTACATGATAAATGAAGTGTATTTTAATAGGAGAAAATAACCTTAAAAATCACTTAGGAACATCTGTTTCATATATTAAACGAAGATATTCTGCACGTTTTCTCGCCCGTGATTTGCACAGCAAAAGAAAATATTAATTTAATTTTTGAAAGACACATTTTTTTAGCACTAAAAGTTCAAAATTGCTAGAAACATATCAAAAATATATTGTATTCATGAATTATATTTTTAAGAAATACCTAATGTTTTAATCAAGCAAAATAAATATCACTCTCTTTTTGTGTTCCTTCATACTTTTTGTTTAATAATAAATAAATACACACAAATGGGACTTTAATAGATGAATGATTCAGCTTTATATTTAACATTTCACAAATTTATAGGATTTTTATTTACTCTCTCTCTCTCTCTCTCTCTTCAGGGTTTAAATTTTTAAAAAATATACTTTAAAAACTAATATAACCGTTATACGGTCTTAAGACTTTAAAACATTTAACCTTTAGCATTTTCAACCCATACAATATTAACTGAGCTAGGACTTTCTAAGTACATTTCTATAGAGAATTTTTAAGGTCATTCATGAACAAGCATTTTACAATTGAAAAATCTCTCATTTGTTGTGTTGTTGTATACCCAGAGTCGTTCTGGAAATACTACAGGTAAAACTAAAAAAAGTGCTTTGCTCGTATTATTATGATTTCTTGTGAGGACATTTTTGTGATATGGGATATATCTGGTAAATTTTGCTTAATTATGATATCATATGATCATATAATAAGTTAATAAATTTAATCATTCAGTTAGAAAGATTATTTTAACGAATCTGAAGAATATTTGCAAGTTATTTTAATTAAGTTAAAATTTTGATAACTTTATGAAATTATTTTTTCCTATGTTAAAGTTGCAGAAAATATGATTTTATTTTTTTTATTTTTTTTCTAATGAAATGGAACTATAGGAAATGTACAAAACCAAAATAATATTAAATCTAAATAATATAATATGTGAAGCTCAGAAGTGGAAATAATTGATTTCTACTTAAGGAAACGATTTAGTATTTTAGAATTACTAAAACTGAATGCAAGTAAAAAAGTTAAAATTTAGTATTGTTATTCTGCTCAAGAGAGAAATGTTCAATACACTCTTACAGCATAGTGGCATGTTACTAGAAAACTTAATATCGCAAGTTTCTCTCGTTCTACAAAGTCGATGGGGAAATTCACTTTCAAAAAATATTTTACGTTTCAGGAAATATTACTACTTTCAATATTTCACCAGATTTCAGGAGAAAAAGACATTTTAATTCTGTAAAAATATCACTAGCCTTGTAGGATTTTATTGAATCAATAAATTATAGGTAATCAAATCTAATATTTTCTTGAAAATACGATCAGAATGTCATTTGCAGATTATTTCTGGACTGAAGGGAGAAATAACATACGATTGATATAGCAAGATATATATATATATAAACAAATATATATAGGAGAGATTGAACCAATAGCAAAAATAGAGAAAATACATGTTCATGCGGTAGCGCCCAACTTAAATTTTATTATAATTTATAAAATAGTTTTATACTTCTTAGTTGCTAATCACAAACACAATGAAAAACAATTTTTAAATTACAAAAAATTCCGGAAAGTCTGTATTTGAAAAGAGACAAGCTAGCAGAAAATACATTCTATATGCAATTTGACAGAGAAAACAGAAAATAAGAATTCGGAAGATAAAACTTACAAAAAAAAATACTTAAAATTTTTTAAACCAAAACAATCCCAAGCAGATATAAAACCAAATTCACCTACACATTAAATTAATATATTAGGCAATTTTTGTTCGAAATCTATAAAAGAATTATTTATTAAGATATGATAATATTGATAGGCTCTTTCGTCAAAACAATTTTAATATTAAAATTATTAATTAATAAAAAATTTTAAAAGAAAGCATATGAGTAAATAGGGCAATTATTCATCACATATCCCATGTATAAAATAAACATTTTCTAATATTCTCAATTTAAACTTTATCAAACAGAATTAAATGCGTAACTTCAATTAATATTAATAACAAATGATTAAAGAGTAACCTTCTAATAAAAAGATAAAGCAATTAAAAAATTACATGATGCTTAAAAAAATTAGCTAATTTAACCAGTCAAAATATGCACTCTCATGGTAGTATTGAAATAATGTATTAAAGAAGCACGTTTAATTAAAGTTGCTCAATAACAAGTCAACCATGTCTGTGATTAAAGCTCAATTACTCGTGATTGCGAAAAGTTCTGTAAAAGTTTTGGAAAACTTTCCTAGTTTCCTAGTTGAAAATCAATATTAATTACCGAAAGTCCACGACACGTTTTAAAATCAACTAAATGGTTTGAGCAAGTGCCGTTTCAATCAAAATGTTTTCCATGATTAAAATTTTTTGTTTTTGTAAACAGAAAAAAATAGTTTCGAGTTTGAGTTTAGTTGATGTATACGCAGTTAATTTTTTTCTTAAAAGTTTGTTTTGACGTTGTAAATCATAACTTACAACTGTCAAAGAAAAAAGCAAATTAGGATGTACATTGAGTGAGTGAGTGAATATTAACGACCCACTGTTCAGCTACACGAGGGCTTTTGGGGACGGTCCGCGTAATTTTGAACCATGGTCAAGTGCGCGGACGACACCTGAGCGGGCACCCCCTGTCCTAACTACTACACCACACCAACGGGAGGACGTTTGAGCTCTCGACAGATTTAACGTGCATCGCGCCCCTACACGGCGAGTCTTCAGTGGTACTGGGATCGAACTCATGACACGCTAGCCATGAACCGATGCCTAGACCACTTGTCTACCGCGGCCACAGGAAGTACATTGAAATACGTAGCACTCGAAAACGCTTAAGATGAAATATCCGTTAACACGAAATAATACAACGGTTCCAACAAACATCTATGTATTTCCATGCATTGTTTCTCTTAACACGAAAAAAATCGCTTAAAACAAAAATATTTCCTTTTTATGGAATAAAAGTTTTTGTATTAATGGACGGTCTTACTGTATCATCTGAAGATTTCATTGCAGTAGATGTTGATAATGTGTGTGCAACTCCAATTACGGTACACAAAGATAGTTTGAAGTTTGTTCAAAGCTCAAAAAATTTCGTTGATGCAGATTCCGACAACGAAAATAAAATAAATAAAGCAAATCCTGGTCCCTTGTCATCCGAAATAAAGAACATCATGGAAAGTATGGTCAGTTATTTGGACGCACATGCTCTCTCCAATGGTGAAATGAATAACAAAATGGTTGGAATTGAACAATTTGTTGATAGTTTGAGGATAAAAATGACAATGCAAAGAAAAATAATACATTATTTTCCAAAAAATCAGTAAATGCTTTGTTTTCTTAATTTTTTTTTCTAAAATTCATTAAGTTCCTGTGAAGGTTTCTTTTTTTGTTTCATTGATTTTTATTAAATGCATGTATATATACATGGTTAAGTAAATAAAAAGTATTCGAATATTTATTTATTTTGCTGAATATGTGCGAATTTTTTTGGAATATCCTTTAATATGAATTTTTTTAACACGAAAAAATATTTCAATCCTCTTTGTTTTGTGTTAAACGATTTTCACTGTATGTTATTTCGAAACAAAATGTATCATTACGATGCACAAGAAAAATCTACAGACCTTCCATAAATGGCGATCAAACTTTGCACACTCTAATTCTACGTTGTGAGCACATAAAAAATGTCCAAAAACTGTACGTGTGTGATCCATATTATGCAAGAAAAACATTGCAAATGATGATGCATGATGTTTCCTGATGCAGCTCCAGGATTTTTTTTTTTTTTACTTTTACAATTTATTGGTTGAATATGGCACAGTGAGTCGCTGGTTCAGACTTTGGTTATATGGCCGCCACTATCACCTGATCACCCTGCGTTGGATTTCTAGAGGAATTGGTGCATCGAGATGTAGTGGCTGCTCAAATGGACTTATTGCTCGTCCACATTCTGATTGCACTTCGGTGGTCACAACGCTGCTGCTACCTGTGTACTCATCCTTTCCACAGCACGCACAAACCTGCCTCAATATGCATGGCGAACATTTTGAACATTTTTCCTTTTTAGTTATTCGCAAATACTGCTGATGATATGTCCAATGGGGTATTTTTTCTTGCATTGGCTGTGACGGCATACTTTTTTCTCCGAATTTTCTCGTCCAAAATCGATCGTTCAGGTACAGTTCTTTAGATATTTCTTATGTATTTCTAACGAGGAATTCGGCTTCCAGAGTTTGGGTGTTATTTTTGGGACACTGTTTATCCAGTAAAAATAATATATCCATCTTGATGTAGAATTTAAGATTGGCGTCTCACATTTTTAGAAACTGAAAGCATTTTATGTTGAGAAAAAGTGACAAGCTAAGAATATCAAAAGAAGATGTTTTCATGAGATTCCGATAAGCATTTGCCTTTAGTCCAATATTTTGAACAATAATTTCCTTCTGATAACTACATATTTCTCATGTACGACTAGATTTCCTGGAAAACGCAACTAAGCTATCGTAAGCTTTTTGCCAATTATAAGTCATTTTCTTTCAAATCTGTTGTCAAAGTTTTTGCACTTATGCATAAATGTATATACCGATATTTTCCAATTTTGAATTGCATTATTTTTATTGCTGAAGCAACTCTCATGTTTATGGGAAAAGATTAAGAGGCTCAGTATAAGAGTGCGAATGACAGTAAATCTATATTAAAGTTTTAGAAGATGATTCTAAAAAATAAATGTGCACAATTAATGTTCCTTTTGCTATCTATATCATACAAGGCGTCAATCAACCATTTCAACCACAATCAAATTTTATAATGTCCGAAATTAAAGTCACAAACAAGTTTTTCGTCATAATTCTAAAATGCCTCCAGTAAAACTGACATAATTTTTTTAGTATTTTATATGTTTTTAAAAACGGGAGTTCAATGTCAACCTTTGGTTTAGAAAAATTTATTGTATAGCATTCGTTTTTGTAAAACTACTGGATTCAGACCGTTCAACCATATGAGAATTTTGACTCCGGTTTTCTGAACACTGCATTAAAACAAACAAGATAGTCTGTTTGCTGGTGGAAAATGACTTCTCATGACCGTTTAGAGGATTCCTTGAGATGGAGACTGTTGGCAGGCTGGAAGCACGCCAGTTTCAATTGGAGATGGTGTGATGGTTACAAGTGGCCCGAAAGTGATCTGTCGGTTATTGAATAAGTTTTAAACAAGTTTTTTGCCACGAGAAAGGTAAAGAAAAGTAGCTATAGAACATCAACATCTGCACAGGATCGCTATTTGTCCTTTAGCCTCTGATGCCATAGGTGAAAGACGGCCCTTCATCTTGCTCGAGACCTGAGTGATATGTTTGGAACAAGAATTTCCAATCAAACAGTCAACTGCAGTCTTGCAGAGACTGGCCTTTCTATTCGGCGTCCAGTCTGGGGTGTCCCTTCGATTGTATTTAGAAAAAAAATGCTAGATATTGTGGAGTTGAAAAAATCAGTCCTGAACACCACAAGAATAGGGGCGTATTGTTTTCAGTAATAAGTTGATTCTCGTCGAGTCTTTAACTGGAGAGAAAATGAAGCTCGCTTTCCTCCCTCGTACGTTATACAAATTGAAAGATTTGGTAGCGAAAACATCCTTGTGTCTAGTGGCATAATATTGGGCAGTCGTACAATACTGTACGTTTTAGATGCGGGTACTGCAAATTCATAGAGCTTTAGGTGTGAGATCCTGGACTCACATGTGAGGTTTCGCTGGGTACTGTGAGCTTGGACTATATTTTTATGGACTATAATTCACGGCCATCCAGAACTCACATTGTTGATGAATTACATGAAGGAACAGATATTTGTCTTAGGAATTGCCAATTCTACTGAACAATTTTGCGATGTTCTAGAAAAAGCCATTTATCAGGTTGGATCCCCTCCCAAAACACCCCCTCCCCCAGGAATTGAAAGTCTTGCTTTTGGAAAAATGGGCTTTCTTGCCACAAATACTTATTGACACCGTCATAAACAATATAGCAGCTCGTTGCGGGCTAGTAGAGCAGTTCACAGTGTTTTTTTTTATTTTTAAAGGTAAATGCTTTATATCTAATTTATGATTTCACACTTTTTGATATAATTTGTATCTTAATTCACAATTAAAATCTTTTCCATTTTGTTATCTTGTTATATTTTTTCTTACATTGAAATATGTCTCTGTGCATAATCTCGAGGCAACAAAGTAGTTCATCAGTTTTCACAGATTTTATTTTCATTACCTTATTTTTGGACATGAGAGTATATTATAATTCCAAATGTGTCATCAAGTTTTGGTACACCATTGTCGGTATATTTGATTTCTAAATAACTATTTAATTATAAATATATTTCTTATTAAATTTCTCATCCATATATATGAATATTGAACTTGGTCTTTATATTAGTACGATAATTATTGGATTTTTCTTAATATTATTGAACAAACTTCCGTTTTTCTTCAAAATAGAAATTTACAAAATTGCTTTAACGCATATATATTTGGATCTCCCCGTAAAATTTATACACAATTATATTAAGTGTCATTTGTGCACAATGCACAAGACTCTTATCCCAAATTTACTCATTACTCATATTTAATAAATATTATTTTTTACTCTTTTGGGACACCAATCAATTACTTTGAAAGTATGAATATAACAAAGTTCTACATCTTCATTTTTTGGTTGCAATTTCAATTAATTACGGATGCTGTTTATAGGATTAATATAGATTAAAGGAAATGTATATATTACGACAAGTATCTCAATAAACATATTTTTAGAATTGCTGGAAACCAGGATAATTATTCTAAATGTTTAAAAAGATGAAGACGCAATGAACGTAAAAGTATTTCAATTTTTATATTTGTAACACGAACGTTTAAATTAATATTAGGTTTTGAAAGAGAATCATGCTCATTATTTTCTAAACACGCTCACTAATTGATAAAGACCCCCCAAATATCCTTTAATCCCAAAATTTGAAGCAAACTTATTCCAGGACTACACTTACAATCACATCATTGTGAAGATAGTATCACTAATTTTCAAACAACACACTTGCTCATAAGTTTTCTCTCTTGTTGTCCTGCCGTAACTTAATCATTAAGTATGCAGTATTTTTGAATAAACAATCCACTAAATAAAATAAAATTGAATGGCATTGTTTTCCTAGTTAAAAGATTTTATAAGCCTTCATTATAGGAAACGAAGCCTGATTGTTGTTTAGAAAGATCAAGCTTTATAGTTTAAAATCACCCAATAAGTACATTAAAATGTTTATAGTATTGCATTTTTTCTTAAATTTTACGTTTTAAAAATAGGCGTTTCGCTGCATGTATAGATGTATTACTTATGATAATTCGATAAATCGAATGCTAGACAATTGAATTTAAAATTGTAAGCAAATGTGATGTAACTATGATTCAGGTACACTTCTTCAATATTTGTTTTGTATTAATATATATTACAAAATATTAATTTTTAATGCACAAGGAAGGAATTTTATAAAAAATTGTAAGTGGACATTTTATACATCCCATATTCCTCCTACCCCTGCAAAACGTGAGGCTTCAATACAGTGTAAAATTGGTTGTTCAAAAAGGATTCAAATGGAATATAAATAAGGAAGGAAGCACGATTCTGGTGCAATAATTGAGGAGTTGGTCTGTACTTGGAAAAGTGTTTTCTGTTATACCACACCCAACTGAATTATTGTACTACTAATAGATATTCATTTTTGTTTTATTTTATATTTTAGAAAATGAAGCTTCACTGGAAGCAAGCCTTATAACGGCTACCCTTAATAGCAGCCACCTCAAGCGAATATACAGTTTCTACAAGACCTTAAATATTTTTATGCATGTAATTCAAAATACCAGTTTTTAACTAAGTGTATTTTATTTTGTTCTAAACAATTAATTTTTGCAAAAATGAAAAGCCCACCTTACAATTTATGTACCTAAATCATCAAGATAATTTAACAGTTAAAGGATTAATAGTACTCCCCAGAATTTAATATAAAATTCATTTCTCACAGCATTAACAATCACTCATACAATTCTCTAGACAATTTTTTTATCTTAAACTCCATTATTATCGAAAGAACTAATCTTCCGATAAAGTATAGAACCATTCAGTATGTGTGATTTATCTATAAATAGATATGATGACACGACCGCCACATAATCGATGACTGTGGATTTTTTTCTCAAGTTCCACAGATTTATCATATAACATAATACAATGTTTCGTACATAGTTCCAGGCAATAAATAAAATGTTGCATCTATGCTTTTATTTTGCACGTTAAGGGGAAAATATCGACAGTAGCTAAATACAAAAAATAGATTTATAATATGTTTTTTTCTATATTTCACAAATTCTACTGTTGTATATACATACTCTGAATATGTTTTGCATACATGGTATCCCAGAACATAGAAATAAGTGGGCACGAGGTGAAAGATGGGATCATATTTGTTCTGAAAAAAAATATATATATGTATAAAAATTCCCTAGTTCTTCGTTAATTAAGGAGGAGCAAATTTTGAAAAAAATTACTTTTTCTTTTCTTTTTGTGAAGTGTTAAAGTTAGATGCCATCATTTTCTCAAACTGGATCAAACTACGTTAATTTTAAATAAACGGGAAATTTTTTTGCTGAATTCATGATTGTGATTAAGAACATGACTATTAAAAATCACATTAGTGAAAAATTCATTGTAAAATTGTTTAATTTTCTGGACACAGTAACTAATAATGTGATGGGAGGTATCAACAGAGGTGTTTTTAAAATGAAGATGTTCTGCAAATAAAAAAAAGTTCTCTGTGATTGTTATGTTAGAAAACAATAATTGATGTGCCGTTTTTGAATTTTAACTAAATGGGTTGACTTTTGATAAACTTGCATTGAGTTGCGTGTAATAGTTTTCTTTTTAAAGAGAGTCAAAGTTAGGTAATATCTTTTTCCCAAACCGCTCACAGAAACCACGTTAATTTTAACTAAACAAGCAAATGTCTTTTTCTGAATTGTGACTGCGATTAGTAGTATGGGTTATGTAATATGACGTTTTTGAAAAAAATCATCTTAAAATTGGGAATTTAGTGGTCACAGTCGCTAATGATGTGATGAAACGTGTCAATTTTTCACACATTGGAAAATTTGTTCGACCTCACTCAACCATCTTCTTGGGAATTTTTTTAATATTTTTCCCGGAACAGATATAACCTCACCTTTTGCCTCATTCTTCCTTCTCGATACGTTACGGGACACCCAGTATGTGTCACAAATGTAAAACATTCTGCACTAAACTTGTGAATTTCTTAATCAATTTTTTATTAATTGCTTCTTTACACTCTAAATGTAAATGTTCTTCATTTGATTTTGAATCTTTGGACATGCTCATTGAATACATTGTTTGCATTAAAATTGATTTTATTATTAACATTTAAAAATAAATATTTGTTATGATTATTGATACTTTCTATATTTCATTAAATTTTCACTTTACCAAGTAATCTCTTGTGTCTAAGATGCAATAAAACCATACAAAGGATTCCTTTTTCGGATCAATTCGTTCTATAAAGAAATAGCTTCCTAAGTGATGACGATGTCTAGGGAAATCCGTGGATTTGTCCTTCCAATCGATACATCCATCATCTTAGCGATGCCTGCGTATCGGAGATAAAAGGAAGCCCTTTTTACCCATTGGCAATTTCCACTTAGTAGGGGAAAAAAGGCAAAACGCAGTATGAGTTCTAAACCAACATAAAATCGGTGCCCTGTTGGGACGGTATTAGGTGGGGAAAAAAGTTCCTGAATCATTTGATAGCAATACATTAATTATGTAAACAAAATAAATTCGGCGAATTTAATGCCGTTTTTAGTCCATTCGACTTATACCCAATTAGTTATAAATATCCTTTTGAAGAAAGGATACATTTCATTAAATATTGTTTTAACACATCCTAATACACATGTTTTATACATTAATATACGTATACATGTACTGAACTTTTCACAACTATTAATTAACTTTTACTTAACATTAATATCAAATTTATTTTGCTTTTTCTAATAATACTACAAATTAATTTTTTGAAAAAGTCTATAGCTTGAAAAAAGATATCAGGTTTGGAGCTCCATAAAAAAATTAAATTAATTTGTTTTATTATAAAGAGATAATGTGTCACCCCCACAGTTTGAGAAACGCTGCTGAAGTTCATGTAATGTTTAATGAAAGAGACATTATATATATAAGATATTCATTTAGAGGATGTAGTTCCAACGATCAATTATTGGATTAAGATGTGAAGAATGAGCTAGATTTTTTAAATCTGCAAGTCTACTTCCATGAGGGCTTCCATACACCTCTTTTTTATTTCATGTACTTCCCCTCTATTCTCAAGAAGCTTTTTGGATGATGGCTTCTTAATGAGAGACCATTTTGTATTTGTAATTTCTTTTTGTGTATCAATAAAATTTCTTCATTAAGGAATGATTTGTTGATATAAAAACCCTTTAACCCCTTAACTGCCGATTAAAAGTTATGCTATTCATCCCAAAGTTCCACCATTTTTTACATAGGTGCTTGTATACGGTGTATTGAGGGAGAAAGAGGGAAGTATAAATAAATTTTTTTCTGAAATAAGTAATTTCTTTGTAAATATTGTCAAAGCTATTTTAATGCATTCAAAAGCCATCGGAACAATTTTACTGATAAGCGCACTAAAAAAAATAAACGTATTTTGGAAAGACGGATATATACGTCTGGGGCACTTAGCGCTTCGGTTGATCTAGACCATAGGTTCTCAACGTGGACGATAAAGCCCCCTTGTGGGCGTTTGAGTTTTTCAGGGGGCGTTGAGATGGCATGGAGGGGCTTGGGCATATTAACCAAAAAAGACTAAAAAAACACGCTGATTATGTACTAACAAAAGTAAATTTGAATATTATTTACCTTATATTGATTGTATGTATTTAAATCATTCCTATATCACATGTACGGAAATTCACATATTTCGGTAGTACGAAAAGTGGATGACAAACAAAAGATTACATTACATTCAATTCAGCCCTATATTAAATTGAATGATACAGTACATTTTAATTACTGTAGTGCACGTGTTGTCTTTGTCTGTGAGCAGTAGGAAACATGTTTCGTCCACTGCATTTCATTACGTATATTATCCAAGAAACATAATTAAATATAATAACCAGGAATTAACGTGATTCTTTAAAGGCTGAAACTGTCAATTTAAATTTATTTTAAAAGCAATAGTTTATTATGAATTACTTAGTATCATCAAAACCCCTGCCTGTCAGGTAATCTAAAAATTTTTTATTGTACTCTTTTAAATAAAGAAGAAATTCAGTAGCGTTTCAATTCCAATACTATCTTACCTATGACTGAAGTATATAATATTATACATTTAAATATATTTGTTGCAATAGATATTTCAGGTTAGCAAGTAAAAAAAACTGGGACTTTAGAAAAAAAAGGAAATTAAAAAATATATATTCTTTCAGTATTATGATATTTCTTAAAACTTAACTCTTGTTTTCACCATGCATTATGTACACTCTTATTTCTCTAGAGTTGGAGGGGGCGGTATAGAAATATTCACTAGAAAATGGGGCTATATTGAAATATTTATTAGAGAAAAGGGGGCACCAGTTCAAAAAAGGTTGGGAACCTATGATCTAGACGGATATATACGCAGATGAAACTTAAAGGGGGTTAAAAAAACTCAGTCATGCAGAGATAAAGCCTGGCTTCATGAGATGTACGGGGAAAGTACCCCAATCTCTCAATCTCAAGATGTTTTGTAGCTATCAGAAAACCTATAAGGCAGTAGTCCCTAACCCCCTGACCGCAAACCGGTACCAATTTCTGGTTCAAACGGTACTGGGTCACCCAAGAAACATTAAATTATTTTAATTTTATTTCTACAGGGTTTGTGCAACTTCTCAAAGAAATCACTTAATATTCCATGTTAAATCACTTAATATTCGTTTTTTTGGCGCAACTGCATTTTTTTCTGAAAGAATATAAATACAATTAAATTCAAATTTTTAATTCAAAGCAATTAAAATATAATCAATTCCCTCATCATCCTCAGTGGGCCACGGTAAGATTATTAAAAGGTGACCGGTCCGCGGTGATAAAATTGTTGGTAAATACTGTTCTGAGGAATCCGTGTTAGTCAGTGTTATCACCCAGAAAGACTGCAGCTCAATTTCCTCTATAACTTTTTCTCAAAAATGTTGTATTCAGAGTTTTTGGAGCAAGATCTGACTCACTTTCCTAGCTAAATGGTAAGCACGCGTATGTGATGTATTGGATGGGGCAGGGGTAGAAAAGGAATAAATAAGCAAATCCTCTGATATAAGTAAATCCTTTGAAAACACTGTCAGGATCATTTTATTGCATTCCAAAACTTTTGGAATAATTTTATGGACAGCAATGCATAGAAAAATTCGTACTTCGGAAAGACGTATATATACGTCCAGGTTATTTGACACACTGGTTGAGCGAGACTCAACGCCAGTGGCTTGTTGAAAGTTGTATTTTAGCTTTAGTGTCAGTATTGTTGAACTTAATACATTGTTATTTATATGGGGGCAGCGTAATGAAAATTACGATTGAATATTGGGTCTCAAATATTGGAAGTTTGAAAAGCATTGCTGTAATGCTAAATGAGTTCTTATTTTAAGTGTTTAAGGATTATTTTATAATTTCTAAACTTTAAACCTCTCATGTTATATATCATGTATTGATGTTTAAGTAAAAATGCTTCACATTTTTATGAAGACTAATATATTTTTCGTTTACTTTAGGTCTATTGCGCCAAAAATTGTATTTGTGTCCTTTGAAACATTGAAATTTTGCGTTTTTGATGTTGCCCATTGCATTAATGTTATACATGTAATTAACACATCACTCACACTAAGTTTGCCTAACTAATAAAACAACAACTTTTAGGCAAAATTGAACTTTATTTATCAAGATACTCTTCTTCAAGAGTGATACATTCAACCCAACGCTCTACTAATTTTTAATACCTTTTTCGTAGAATGATTTGTCTTTGCTTTCAAAACAGACTTCAAACTCGGCAATCACTTCTTCACCAAACCTCTTCCTTTGTAGCACTCTTTTAAGGTCTGAAAACAGCCAGTAGCCTCTGGGGACCAGTTCTTGACTGTACGGTGGGTAGGAGAATAATTCGAAGCGCAATTCCTTAAATTTGACCATCGTTTTCATGGACTTGTGGAACGGAGTATTGTCTTGGTGAAACAGCCCATTTTCTTTTGCATTTGAGGATGTCTTTTTTCTTTATTTTTTCATTCAGTTAATCCAATAATGTCATGTAATATTCACTATTAATTGTTTTGCATTTCTCAAGGTAGTAAGCAAACAAATTCCATGAGCATTTCAAAATACAGTGCCATAACCTTGCCAGTTGACGTTTGAATTTTTGGTCGCTTTGGACGGCTTTCACCGGCTGCTGTCCGCACAGCTGACGATCTTTTTCATGCAGGCGTGTAGTAATGGATCCATATCCCTTCTAATGTCACATATCTACCAAAATGATCCTGTTTATTTCGCTTAAACAAATCCAAACAACGCTCTAAATCGTCGATGCGATGTTGTTTTTGTACGACAGTGAGCAAACTCGGCACCCACTCTGAACACAGCTTTCTCATTGACAAATGATCATGCAAAATAATGTATACACTACCTTCTGGTACCTTTAAATCATCTGCAATCTCACGCAACTTCGATTTATATGATCGGCTAAAACGATTTTATGAACTTATTTAATGTTTTCTAAAACAACTGCAAAATTTGGGCGACCTGAACGTTCAGCGTGGTTTGTGTCTATGCGACCACTTTTTCAGTTTGCATACTTCCTCTTAACCATTGTTGGCAATGGAGAAAAATCCAAATAACACTTATCAATCCATTGTTTTGCCCTTGAACAGTCCTCCCTCTCAAAAAGCAATGTTTAATTAACACACTAAAATTATTTTTCATCCATGGTTTCTAAACAAACAAAGGCTGCTTCATTAAAACCACTGTAACTTTTCGACTAAACAAGATATTATCATGAAATTTTGATACGCGCTGTTTAAAAGTTAGTAATACTAGGTTAGATTTATAGGAAATTTAGAAGATAACTCCATTTATATAATAAGTCTGGAACTTATTGAGTGATGTGTTATGTGCTATACTTTAACAAAATTGTTACACACGCGGATGTGACTAGTCTTTATCATCACGTGTAACAGATATGGAAGATTAGATAAAGAATGTATTTTTGAGAATTAAAGATCTCTAAGATTTGTTGAGACTTAAATGTTACTAAAAATACCAATTTAAAAGTGTTTCAATTAATATTCAATAATGAATTTATTATAGTGTCTGGTAAAATTAGGACAAAAATAACTATTCTATATTACTAAAACATTGAAGGACTGATTCATGGGATTACCATGGCTTACAGTAATAGTAAATTTTCGGAGGAAAAAAAGAAAAAGAAAAATTAAAAATGATATTTAAGAATACAAATCATTTATTTTAAAGGGGGAAAACATTCCATTATATTGTGTTTTAAAATTCTAACTATAACTTCCACAAACAATCAAGTCCTTAAAAATTAACATAAGTTAACAAAATAATAAAATTTTTAAAAGCGGAAATAATTTTTAACAAAATTAATTTATATTCTTATTAAATATATTATCCCCAGAGAGTTTTATACTATGCACATTATGTAAATTTTTACATGCTTACGGCAAAGGATGCTTCCGGATTTAAGTTAACAAACTTAATAACTCAGTTTTTTTTTCAAGTATAACAAAAATTATTTCTATTTCTTTTTTTAAAAAATTAAATAATGAAATATTTAGTCTCAATTATTCAGAATCTAACATACTTAACCGATGTGAATTTTTCTGTCTAATGAAAACAATTAAAAATGTGAATTATTTTTGCTGCAGGCAATCAAATATCGATGTCATCACGTATAAAAATAGTAATACAAGTACGAAAACACGAAGCACAGTGATACTTTTTGAAACTTTAAAAATTAAAATAAATGTTTTATATTATCCAAATAAAATTCTTCATTTTTAATATATCGATTAAAATTGTTTCTATAAAGAGAAATATGAGTAAAGAGTTACAGAGAAGTTGCTTGATAACACGAATAAAGAGAAGGACATGTAAAATTTTTAGATTGCTATACCTAGGATATATAATAAAAGTATTGTTCTCTCGAAAAATGTCGATATAGTTTTTAATGACATTTTTCAAACTTCGCGTATGGTGGGAAACTTTATTTTCAATTCATAAAAAAGTGAAAAGTAACAGAAACATGTGGGAGGTTGAGTAGTTTCAAAACTATTCACTCATTCCCATCCATTTTTCGTAAAGTTTTAATTTATGTAGCCGCATTTATTTCACTCTAAATTGAGCTAAAATAGTTTTCTTTTACTATGTCTAGTAAATGAAATCTACAGAGCGCTTACTTATTCCACCCACGTAAGAATCTATTGAAATAGATTGATTTTAATAATTCGCTTTTCTATTCAAGAAAAACCTTTCGGGCGTAGTTTTTTGCATCAATTATGTTCAATAAACCTTAAACTATTCCTGAAAAAATACATGACTTTAAATAGTTGTTATATTTTCAATAATTCATTTTTTCTTTATTTTTTATGCAACAAAATATGCTGCAGGTAATTACATAGAAAAAAAGAGTCTGATTTCTTAAGGTTTACGCACTTTTCTTTACAAAATTCATATCTGCTGTTTGACATTTTTAAAAAAATTTCATTGAATAAAGCTCTTAATATGGTATACTTAAAGAAAACTGATTAAATTAAGCAATTATTATATATTTTCACTTAAATAGCAATTATTCTTCTGTTCATACTCGAATGATTCACGGAAAGGACGAATTTTTGAAACTCAATGATTTCTATTGATTGTTTTTCATTTTTTTTTCAAATATTACGGTTATTTATAGATGTTTTTAAATCAGGTGTATTCTTTTTGTGAATAATATGAAATGTTTTTACGGAAGCTATATAGACTTAATTGACAACTGATTAAAATTATTTTATTATTAAATCAACTCAAGATTTATTCACTTAAGAACACGCCCCTCTGAGCTATTTTTGTCAATCAAAACCCCTCAAGCAATTAGGCTGAATTGTAAGCAGAGCTATCTGCTATAGGGACAATGAATGTGCAAGCTTTAAGCAACCAATTATTGGATAATGATTTTGATTCATGTAGGATGTTTAATGGTGTCCAGCATATGTCGTAAAATAGCGGTAGAACTTGCCTCAGGGATCGCCACCGCTAATCTGTAGATATATCCATCTATACATGTCACCACCATTCTAGCCACGATGAGGCTGGTCAAATTTGCCACATATCTTTGTTCTAACTAACTTACCAGAGCTTTGAGCCATGGCAAAGTCTAGGTGGATGTCTGCTGAGATTTATCTGAAGAACCAACCTAACATTCTGACATTAAGCATCATGCCCTTCGTAAGATTCTGTTTTGCTGTGGAATTGCGTTCAATGAAGGCATCCTGATACTCAATAATCTCACAGGAACTCTGAGACAAAAGAAAACAATATCTACATTAATTTCCATGACAGAAATAATAGCTCAGATATTTCCCATTCAGCTGGGTTCTTCTCTTACGCCCTACTCAGCGTGTTGCAGAGAGCAACTCATAGCTGATCATTTGCATTACTCGGTGAGATAGAGCTATTCTAAAATAATTAGTAAAATTTTCTGACCATATTTTGTACTATGTAGTGTATTTTAAATTAATAAGTTTAATTAAGTTAAATCCTTTCTAAGGCCGTAGTAAGTATACGTATATACCACCAATTGCATTAATTTTTAATTGTCCATTGTAAACTTTTTTTATTATATTTCATTTGTGCTGTCATCTACTAATAACTTTTGAAAGTTAAAAAACTTTGTATGCTCTTACACACTTAGTTACCAATCCCCTCCCCCACAGAGTAACATGATTAGAAACTTCCTCATTGATTTGGCAACTTCATGAAAAATACTATTGTAATTTGTCATCTATGAATTAAAAAAAATCTTTACATACATACGATTATTTTTCTAGTCTGTAGTATTTACAAAATATATTTTATAAATATGAAACAAAACAGAAATAAGAAACATTAATTACCTAATTTTTAATAGGCCAATGGGAAATGTTCTTACTACTAAAAAGGTGGTGTTAAAAATCAAATTAATTTTATATAATAAGATTTATATAAAATTTTAAAAATATAAATCTTATTTTATATAAGCTTTATATAAAATAAATCATATAAAGTAGCAAAGAATCCTAAAATCATAAAAAGCACAAATATTTTAATATACCTTTACTAAAAATAAATAGTCCTTTGAAGGGTTAAAGATTAAATCAATTAAAAAATTTTGCATGCAAAAATATTTCAGAAAACTTTTTTATTTTGATTTCAATTTTCGAAAAAATTTACAAACTAGTGTTTTCAGACAGAAAATTTATCAATCTTTCACTGACTTTTAAAACTATGCAATACCGTAAACAAATAAAAAACATCAAAACATATATATATTGAATTATTCGGGAACCCCAGAAACGCTGCGCCTCAAATTTTAAATCTAATATACAAAATTAGTACTAATTATACTTAACATTTTATAATTGTTACTGATTTTAAAAACATGCCTTTACAAACTGTATATTCATTTTTCGTGGACTTATTTTGTCAATGCAAGTGTTTCTCTTCTACGTAAACTTATTCCTGCTCAAGATAGACTTTTTAACATTTTTGTAGATTTTTTCATGAACACGAATATCATGAGCACGAATAGCATGAATTTAAAACTGAGAGTTCAAGTCATTTTTAAAAATAAATATCGAAATAAATATCTTTATTATGCTTGCGTGTTTCGAATTTAACTATAAAAATAATTTTCATAATGAAAAAAAAAATTCATAAATTCCATTTCTTGAAGACTTGTTTTCCCAATATTCCTAAAGGAATATAAATACTTAAAATAACCAAAATGTATTTAAATTCAGTAATAAAAAATTTAATGGTTTCAGACAATTCAACTTTTTATAATTTTAAAATAATGCACCAAACTACCTTTTTAGAAACATTTATATAAACTGAAAAGTATCATTAATTACCTTTAAGATTACTGTATAAAAATGTTTTTAAAATGTGTGTACTATATTGTAATCCAAACCCTCTAAGTAACTATATTGTAATTCAAACACAAAATCATCTATCTTAGATACTAAACAAAAATATTAATGCTGGATATCAATTTTTAAGATTAGAAAGTAATTAATACGATCAATAGAATTTTTGATGACTATCTATCACACTTTTCATTGATATATTTTAGTGTAGAACATGTTCTTTAGTGTATTGTAGGTGCTTACAATTTTTTAATCTACTCGCGCTTCTCTCGTAGGTTATTTACGCCCCTAGGGGAGGTGGCCCAAAGTTTGAGAAACGCTGCATTAAACATATAAAACGCAAGTTTTCCTGACAAAAGACGGTCTTTTTTCTAAGGAATAACTAGTAATAGCTATAAAATCCAGAGAAGCGTGAAGAATTTCTTACAAAATTTGCCTACTAACTCTTTCAACACATTGCTGTCAGTGTATACTTAATACTAATGATAAACAATCGGTGCTACTCGATGAAATATTAAAAAGCTTAATTTAAGAGTTGTATTAAAAAAAAGATGATTGTCTTACTACCCTTTTAAACATAAAAACCATTTTTATCATCACCTTTACCTTATTTTCAGGTAAAATTACTCTGATAAATTAACTAATTAATTGCGTTTATGTATTTAATTCTAAAGTAATTACCTTTTTTTATTTAATATATCAAAATGAAGTAATTTTTTTCCTTTTTTTATACTTTTGAAACGTTATTTTTATTTATATACTCCTTCTAAAAATTTTACATAGTTACAAAATAAATTTTTTTTTAAAAAATTAATATTCTTAGGATTTTAAATGTCTTTCTGCCCAAATATATAAAAGCTTCGAATGGTAATGATAGAATTTTTAGGAAGGAATTATTATTCTTCACTAATCAAATATTTACTTAAGTAAGCGCATTGGCGATATATCAACGTATTTGGCGCGAATAGCAGAAAAATTTTATTGAAACTCCTTTTAGTCCATTTCAAATTAATACGGAAGTTATCATTAAGAAAGGTTACACACACACACACCTTCAATTATTTTATTGCTCTTCGAGTGATTAAAGAATAAATTTTATGTAAAATTAAATCCTAATACGAATTATACATACTTGTAAAGCAACATGATCAGTTACAAACGTTCGTTTACTTATAACTATTGTGACGTCATGTGTGCACTTAAAATTACTTCATTACTTGGTAGCGAAAGGGAACTCACACAGCTAATAACCCACACAAAGGCCTTTTATTTATACATTAATTTTTAAGGAAATTAAATTGTTCTTTTTTGAATTTTAGTCTTTTGCTGCATAAAAGTTCCAGTTTGGATTATGTTAATTGAGCTTCCGGTGATCATCTAGTGCAGGGGTCTCCAAACTACGGCCCGAGGGCCACATCCGGCCCGCGGACAGATTTTGTCCGGCCCGCGGAGAGCTAGCATACTTGAAAACTCCTTTTAGAGAACATATTTTTTATAGCAAATTAAATTTAGTTTACTGAAGTATACTAATTTTATGTTGAATAATTATTAATATTACATCTACATTGATATGGACATGGGCTAACTACTCATAACATTGTTGTAGGCTTATTGTTATTGTTTTTGTGATAAGTTGGATAAAGAAACACAGAATTGTAATGAGTAAAGACATGTATAATATGCAGAAAATTTAACTTCAGTATATAATAACTAACAAATTATTGAAATGAATCCAACTAACATTTTAAATAAAAACATAACTTATAACAAGCATAATGACATATGAAATACTAATGAGATTTATGTAATTGAGATTTTCCACTGACAATAGTTTGTAGTTGTGGACTAATTTTACTTGTACCAATTATTAAAAGAGATTTAAGATTCTCGTCAGTTAATTTTGATCTGTAAACATTTTTTATGTACTTCATTTTGAGAAGATCTTCTCACACAAATAAGTAGTACCAAAAACAGAAAACAGCCCACGAGCAAATTTATGCAAATTATCAAATTGTGTCAGTGGAAGACTCTTATAAAATTCCAACAAAGATGAGTTTTGATATTTGTTCTTAATTATATCACTGCACTGTAGATCAATCATTTCCATTTGAAGTTCCGGGGCTAGGATTTCAATGTCAGTATCAAAAGGATTCTGAAAAATCTTAATTTGATTCGCAATGGCATCAAAGTCCGAGAAACGAGTATCAAAATTTATTTTCAAAGCACTCAAAGTTTCGATTGCAAAATCGATAGGAAACTCAGTCTCAGTGGTGTGGCTGAATATTTCACATGTTTTAAAATGTGAAAAACATTTACTTCGTAGTTGTGATTGAAACAGTATCAATTTCTTCCGGAATTATTTGATATTAGTGTATAAATCAGGAAGATGCTGGTTTTCTCCTTGCAATCTCAAATTCAGTTCGTTCACATGTTTTGCAAATCAACATAGAATGCTAACTTCCACAGCCATGCGTTGTTTTGTAATTCAGTAAGAGGGCGATGCTTTTCATTCAAAAAAATTTCGATCACTGCTCGAAGTTAAAAAAAGCGCTGAAGGACTTTCCCACAACTAAGCCAAGTACGTCAGTATGATAAGGTAAGTCATTTTCTCAAATCTCTTCAATAAATTGTCGGAATTGTCGGTGATTCAGCCCAAAAGATCTGATAAAATTAACAGTTGATATGACTGGTTTCAGAACTTCAGACATATCCAAACATTTTCCGCACAAAGACTGTTGATGAATGATACAATGTAAGACTAATGGTTTTGAACCACCGTCATTTTCTACAGCCTTTGACACAAGAGCGACCACTCCTTACCTTTCCCACTCATGTTTTTGCCTCCATCAGTTGTAATACATTTCAAGTTTTTCCATCGAAGGTTCTTTTGATTAATGGCCATTTCAACTCCTTTAAAAATATCTCTACCAGTAGTTGTGCCATGAATACTATACATATCAAGAAGTTTTTCATGCACTTCATAGCTTTTATCTACTCCTCGAATATAAATCAACACCTGAGCAGTATCTGACACATCCGTTGACTCATCCAAGGCCAAAGAAAACCACTCAACATGTCCATTTTTGTCGAACAGTTGAGAGGATATATTTTCAGCGATGTTTTCTACCCTTCGAGCCACAGTGTTTGCTGACATACTGACAGTTTTTAATAAATTTACCTTTTCAGGGCACATTTCTTCAGCTACTGCAATTATGCATTCTTTGACACATTCTCCATCGGTGAATGGTTTTCCACGTTTTGCAATTTCAAGAGACACGAAAGCTGGCACGAGTTGCAGCCTCTTGTTCAGTTTTGAGTTTTGTAAATGAAGATTGCTACGATTTCAATCCGCGCTTCATAGCTTCAAATTTTTCTGTCCGCAAACTTCCTGTATATTTTGAGTAATTTTGAAAATGTTTTGTTCCATAATGACGTTTAATGTTATATTCCTTGAGAACGGCTATGCTTTCATTGCAAAACAAACATAGCGCCTTGTTACTGGACTCAATTACGAAATACTGAATGTTCCACTGATCTTTGAATTTTCTGCATTCACTATCAATTTTTCGCTTCTTTTCCATACTACTAAATCACACACAAAAGCAACAATTCAAATCAAAATACTGTTACAAAGATGTCTTAAACTTAAACACGCACAAACCAGGTTTAAGGAGGTACGCACTATTTTATTTCACAACAGTGTCATAGGAACTGACTTGTAATTGCGCCAATAGCCTTCTTATATATTCCAATTACTGCCATCTAGAAGTGAGTGAAAGACACCAGAACTTTCTCGAACCAACGAGATAATTCTGTACGTGCTATTAGCGCCATCTGTTAGCGATAGAAGGTACTACCTATTTCCGCTTGTGTCCACCAGATGTCGTGTCACGTTACTCCTCATGGCTCGTACTCTACGACTAATCTTGAAATTCCAGATAATGACAGGAAAATTAATAATATGCCGTTTTGCGGACTTTAGTCCGATTTGCAGCCTTTTTTAAACGTTGCGTACTTTTTCGGACTTTTTTTTCATCAGTGGACTATTTCACTTTTTACCACCGGCAACAATGATAATATGGTTTTGGCCCTCGGAACTTACTGGAGTAATCAGTATGGCCCTAAGGCTGGAAAGTTTGGAGACCCCTGATCTAGTGCACGCTTGTCTAAAGTGTGACCCAAAAGCTTTTAAAATGCGGCCTAAAACTAAATTATGAAAATATTTCAATTTACGCATTTTTATTTTAAAAAAATAAATGTATGCACAAAATATGATGCATTAGATTTCAATTTAATTGAAAAGTTTGAAAGAAAATTTCAAGATTTTTGAAAAAACGAAGAGTATTTCAATATATTTTCAACCCTGTTTTCTCTAGAAATAAATAAATTACCTTCAAATGGAATGCATTGAAAAGCAAAGTAAATTCAATTGAAAGAAAAATTTGGGAATGTTTCTACACTGCAGTTTTATGAAGATTACCTACACCGCGATAAATATCCTCATTTTCCCACTCATGCTTTATTAATGTCTTCAGCTTTTGCCAGTACTTATATTTGTGAACAGTTATTTTCCAAGAATGAAGCATACAAACAACAAAAATAGGACAAACATCTTGGAAGTTCATTAAGAATTGTAACTTTACCTATTGAACCCGATATCGATTTGCATGTTCAACACAATCGCAAATTCATTCATCTCATTAACTTGATTTGTTTCTATCTTTATGAAATCCAATCTAAATGAAACGAAACTTTTACAAATTTAAAATAAATAAGTACCTATTCATTTCTGAATCAATTTTAAAAAAATATACAAAAATATACTTGTAATAAAAAATAAGTTAGCTTATTTTGATAAAACTACATAGAGTTAATTTTTATTTCAATTTGTTAAAACAACATTGTACGTGCGGCCCAGAAAAAGAAATTATTTTTCAATGCGGCCCAGAAAGAAAATTAATTTTGCAATGCGGCCCACTAGCGGTCATAGTTTAGACACCTATGGTCTAGCGGGTACGGCTGTCCCAACAACCCCTTTCGCGTGTATGGTCCATGATCACTCAAGCGGCTGCTTCGCAGACTCCTTCTCACCATCTTTAAGAGATCATCGCACTTCTTTGAAGAAGATAAAAAAACTAATGCGGAAGGTAATGCACAAAGTTTAAGAAAGTCCCCATCCACTTTCGAGCCGAAGCTTTAAATCCCCTGGGAGGGCCTCTTTCCCACCCTCAATCATCTCTGATTGGCGAGAGCAGCAAATCTACAAACTGAACTCCTCGTCTGCTTGGAACTCCGCTGGTTCTTTGAGACAATAGTCATGCGCGACTGAGATGAATTCCGTCTCCGATCCTAAAACACCATATGGAGGGTCTATCAATTGATATGTCATTTTAGCACTTAGGATATCCTCCAGGGTGTGTTCTTATCACAACAGGCCGAAAATATTTCCATTCAAATAATTCCCTGTCAACATGTGTGAAGTAACAAAATGATATAAAATGTTCAAATTAGTGTCCTATAGATCGTTGATACTAAAATCTCCTGGGTGTCGGAGAAGAAAAAGGCGTTGCAACATCAAAGCGGTTTTCAGAAACGACTCACATCTGTTTTGTCTCATGCATTAGGAAAAAATGCAATGTTCCATCTGGTCATTCTGCTCACACTCGTACATCAAACTTAGAAGAGTATTTTCAGGAAGTGTTCGGGGGTCTATAAAGCCGACGCTACACAATAGACTATATTATTGAGACACGCCTGCTAAACCTTGTCTTATAAGCTATTCATGAATATTTTTATGACAGAGAATTTTTTTTTAAAGAGAATTTCTCCCTAGAACGTGAATTTCATTTAAACTGTTTTGAGAAGAATTTTTGTACAAATTACGTGTAAAATTTAGATGAATAAAAAAAGTTTTTCTGTATACATGCTATTTAATGATAAATTAATTCTTTCAAACCATGTGGAAATTTATCCAATATATCTTTCAATATATTTCTCATTTAAAGAAAAAATCTTACTTCCATTTTTAAATATGAATATCGTTTGGTTATATTTATGCTTTCAGTTCTGAGTATTTTGATTTAATTCTATTCCTAACGTATTTTTGTCGTTTAAAAAACCAATAATTTTCTGGTTTCCCAGGGAAACTTTTGTTGTATCAAGCTTTTCAAACCATAAAAAATATTTAAATTCAAAACAGCACTCTTGGGGATTTTCTTAGAATTTCAAATCGAAATAGCAAATCAACTGAGAGATTGTTCCAAATATTTCATTTTATTTCCCTGATCATTATTCATTGATTTTTCTTGTTCTTGATATATTTTTGCTTTTACTACCTCCAATATTTCTTCCAAGTGAAGGGAAGCGAAGTTGTTTCTAAATAAAAGTATAAAAAAATTTAATTGACTGTATCGTCATTTCAGCCTTTGTAAAATGTCTCTAAAGAGTCACGCATTTTTACATTTTTATTTATAAACGTGAACTAATCTGGTCTCTGAATATGTAAAAAATGAATTTGTGTATTTTATGTACACAAATAAGTTTATAATGCTTAAAAAAACCTTACAACACTTCAATCAATAAAGTTGAAAAATTGTTATTTTTTCAGAATACACTCTCATGCTGTTATTCATTTATTTTTCTAAGAATGCTTCTCTAAAACTACACTCATGTCCATCAATTAAAAATAATGAAGTTCAGGCAAAGAAAGAGACCGAAGCAAAACAAATTTGACTTATTTGTAAAGTCTATTCATTAAACAAAATGTAAAGAGCAAAAAATATGCTATATGTTTGACATAATTAATAAAAATTGCGATTTTTACACCCTGGAGCAAATTTCAAAAAGAACCTATTTACAAAAACAGAATAACATGGTTAGTATGATGGTTAATACGGAGTATGTCTCCCGGACGATGCAATACAGGCCTTACAACGTCTACGCATGCTGAGTATAAAATTATCAATCTGATCTTGGGGAATATTACATCACTCATCAAGCAATGCCCTCCGAAGTTCCAATAGACAGGTGGGAGGGGGTTGACGGGCTGAAATTCGACGGCCAATCATATCCTACACATGCTCTATTGGATTCAAGTCTGGTGAGTATGCTGGCCAATCCATACGGGTCATATCCTCCGATTGAAGGCATTTGTCTACAATGTTTGCACGGTGAGGACGGGTGTTGTCATCCATAAACAGAAATTCAGCACCCATAGCACCCCGAAACAAACGTACATGTTCCAGAATGACATCCCGATACATGTGGCCTGTCATCGTTACACTCTGAACATGCAGGTCAGTTCCGGAACCAAGAATAATTCCTCCCCAAACGAGCCATCCTGCCCCGCCGTAACGGTGTCGTTTAATGGTGATCTCTTGGTGGTAACGGGTACCTGGCGCTCTCCATATGAAAGTCCGGCGAGATTCAGACTGCAAACTCAACCTTGACTCGTCGGTAAACATCACACAAGACCACTGTTGCGGTGTCCACAATGCATGCTCTCTACTCCAGGTTAATCTCAGGCGACAGTGAGTTGCGGTAAGGGGAACACATGTGACAGGTCTACGAGCATATAGACCAATGTGCCCTAAGCGTCTGTACACGGTCTGCCTTGAAACTGTCGTACCGGTAGCTGAAGAGAGCTGACGAGATAGGTCTGATGCTGTGCTCCGTCTGTTTCTTTTGGCAGTAACTGCCAAATACCGGTCCTCATTCGGCTTTGTAACTTGGGGGCGACCTGTGCTGTAACATCTACTCTCATTACCTTCATCTTGGAATCGTTGCCAAAGCCTGAAGATGACACTCTGGGTGATTCCAAGTTCCTCGGATACTTCTATCTGGATACGTCCACATTCCAGTCGTCTGATAGTTCTATAACGTAAAAAATCATCCAAATGCTTCCTTTGTGCCTTAACTATGCGGTTATTGCACTGAAAGGCTTTTAATGCGCTTGTGAACAATTTTACTTCTTTGCTACCATTCCTTATAAACCCCTCTCTTACACTATCGTCATTGTGATGTACTATCCGAGCCATCTGGTGGTTTCCTGTAATTTGAATATTCTTTTTCAAGACGTGTGTGATAATTCTACAGGTGAAATGTTTATTTTAGAGTTCAATTTCTGTGTGAGTCTGAATTATCCTTAATTTATGGACATGAGTGTATAATACGTTTTGGATTAAGTGATTTCATAATAGAAGCGGCATTTAGAAAGAGCACCATAACTATTGTTTACAATACTTTTATTTCTGAGCCATTGCAACGAGGAGTACACCTGAAGTTAAATCTCATTCTTCAAATTTCAAT
>BMAO01022780.1:0-48001 GCA_019973975.1 Trichonephila clavata
ATTCCATGAATAGCATGATACAATATTCATCGAATAGTCTGAAACTTTTATGAAATGTTAATTAGGTTATTTAAAACTGCTTACCGTAAAAAATTGCACAAATGTAGAACAATTAAACAGTATACTGGCATAATGAGTGTATAGAAGAAAATGAATGAAAGATCAATATTTCATAAAATCTAAAAGTCTAATTAGCCTTCGAGACGCAAGTCCTCTCGTGGGGTTGGTGAAAGGGGAAGAGAGGTGGGGTGGCCTCTGACCTCCACCAGGAGTTTTTCCTTCAAAATTGGGGTGGAACGGAGCAAAATCGTGCTGTCATCTGCATGGTGCTCAAAGTTAAGCATAACGATAGGCGTAAAAATCTAGCTCTTAGCCGGGATGAATTTCGTTGACCTTGATCTGATGTTACTGTCGATCAGGTGGCATAAGTAACAACAACAACAACAATTATTACTCCTTTCCATAAACATTTTCTTCTTTTTTTGCTGTAACATTTACACTGACTCTGAGAACGTTACACAAAAGTTTCAAAATTCAGAATTACAAGTAGAAGAAAAAAAAATTTTAAATAATTTTACAAATACATTACTTGGAAAAAAATTACGCATATAATACAATAAAATCCTCCCACACTTTTAACAGTTCTTTAAAAAAAAATTTAGTCCATTGAAACGTTACTGATGACTGTTTAAAGACCCAACTTATTACTTTAATTGCAAAAATCAAAAATTTGGTCTTTGTCATAAAAAGGCATCAGTTAGATATGTCTAGTTCAAGGTCTTCCTAATTAATTCAGAAAGAAAAGCCGACTAAATGGATTACTAAAAAAACATATTTGAATTGTCTGTTTCAAATTCCGATAATAGTCGTTTCCTACTAAAATATTTTTTTTATAAAAATGCGGCAATACGTGAGTAGATTTAATTTACATTCTATGAAGATAACAACTAAGGAGAAGATAAAGCAAATATCAAAGAAAATCGAAACATTCCTACGGATACTTCGAAAAACATAATCAGAAGAAAAAATTTAGATCGTTTTCGGTCCTTCCCATACGGATAGTAAAATTTAATATTCAAATCTTGTTCTTTTTAAGTGCAACTCTCTTTGTGTATTTGAGGTATATAAGCCATAAGGATTCCCCGTTTGATTTCATACAATTCTCATCTGAGCTGTTTAGTGAAAACACCTCTATAATCCAAAATGAAGGTAAGGATTTCCTCTAATATTCTTACTCATTTACTTCTCTATATTGTTGATTTCAAGTAATTTTTTCATTCGAAATATATGAAAATAGATTTATTTATTACTTTTTATTGTATTATATCGTAATAGTAGATTGAGGCTCAAAAAAGATTCTTAAACTAATTACATTACAATGCGATTTTCAAAAAAGTCCTTTTTAAAATTTTCTAAGCTAAATTCAAATGAAATTATAACGATTTTAGAGTAGAGAGAGATAAAATTGTATCTCCAATTATTTAAATAAATTTATTTTTAAATTAAGCTTGATTATATTAACTTGTAGTTTCCGTAAATATATATCACTTAATTTTATTTCAATAGTTTTATATGAACAAAGCAGGTTTAAAATAAAAACTTTTAGGAAAGTATACATTCCTCGAAATAATTTTCAAAAATAAATTAAGTTGGTAGAGTATTTTTGAAAAACAATATTAATGTGTTCAAATATGAATGCAATTTTCACAAAAATAAAAAAATTCAACTCCTATAAGAACAGGAAAAAAATGGTTTTTTCCTTGCTTTTAACATGAAAAGAGTTTAATTTCTGAAATTTAAATTTAATTAAAGCTAGCTTTAATGAGCTTTGAATTTTAAATTATTATATTCTTATTTTACATGTATACTTTTTTTTTTAACTAAAACCCTGATTGTAAAATAATTTTTGAACTTCTTTGTCCAAATCAATCATAAAAATGTTTGTAAATTTTTAGAAAATACTTATAAAAAATCTTTTTTAATGTTTAGATTTGAAAATTTTTACAAGTGATATATTTGTAGAAGTGGAAGTAAATACTTATTCTTTTTCTTACATAGGTTTTCATCGTTTTTGCTGCTTTGATTGCAGTGGCAGTTGCCCAAGTTTCGGTATGTATAAAATTTTACATTTAACGAACATATCAAACAGTAATTTTGTGCTTTTCAGTAATATAACAATTATTTTTTTTCATTTATGTATTGATTTATTGATTATTTGTTTACTAACGTCACATTTCGAAGCTACACAAAGGTTTAGGCGAAGAATCTAGTACTTTTAAGCCACCGTCAAGTGACGAGGACAACACCTTCCACACTACATCAACGTGAAAACTTTGAGCCTCGATAATCTTTAATTAAGAAAAACACGACAGTTAAAAAATTCTTTATTTTAAATACGGTAATTTTTTATTTTCAAAGTAGATACTGTAAACTATCACATTATCATTTATTTTTAAGAAACATCCCTAAAAAGCTTTAATTTTCGAAAAATTCAAAATAAAATTAATAAAATTTAAAAAGATAGATGATATTAATTAAGTGCGTTTAATATTTGATCCTTTCGTAACTTATCAGTTTTACACTACTTGTGTAATGTCTGCACTTTTACAAAATACTAAAAGTAATTGTAGAATTTTTGAAGTTTTGAAAAACAGTTTCAGTACAAAGAAAATATCTATATTTTATTCTTGGACGTTTCGAACAAATTAAGATGGTTTTCATGCAGTTTTCAGCAATAATCCTAGAATTTATTCTTGATCTTGTAAAATATCCGGAAAAAATTAACGTGTCGTATTCCTGAATCTATTTCTAAAGTTTTAAATACTCGTACTGCAGATTAAACGTATATATTTCCAAATCGACACATAGAAGAAAAATTTTAATCTAAAAAGTTCAGTATAGTTATTTTTAAATTTCAATATATTTCATTTTTCTTATGAGTTCACGAGACATATATGTGTTTTTTACTTTAAATTTAGAAATAAAACTCAAACTAAGCTAGCAGAAACATTATAATGATTTTAGTTGAGAAACGCATAATATGAATTATTTTTAATTCTTATGTTCAATTATAAATTATGTAAAAATAAAATTATCAAAGGTGCAACAAAATTTTAATTTCTGTCATGTAATCATGTTTTGATCACTATAAATTCCATAATAATCAATTATTACACTATTATTTTCATAAAGTACTGTATTGTTCCTTTCTTCTCCATTTTATGGTCACTGTTAATCATGTTCATAATTTTTAAATCTTGCTTTATTTATTTACTGCCATTCTTATATCTACACGATTTTTGTTATGTGTGCGTTTACCTATTATTAAGTAACACCGCTGATTCGTAACGCTCTCTGTATAAATATACCTGACTATTTTTCAATTCTGTACACTACTTTTCATAATACCCCTCCCCCTTCAAAAAAAAAACCCCTTTCTTCATCAGGACTTATCATCTTCAGGCACGTCAGTATTTGCAACTCCTAGGAATCCGAGTAATCTCTTTTCCCATAGGGTTAAGGACTTACCACAGTTTGACGTTCTCTACCTTCAGAGGGTCCTATCAATTTTTCACTGCTTGGGTTATTTCCTTGTCACTTCAACCCTCAGTTTAACACTTTGCATAGCTTAGTCAAATACTGCCATTTTGCCAATAAAACCAACCTAACAAAGTACCTTCCCTCAATATCTCAAAATTATAGTACAATCATATCCATATTTTTAATGATGCATCTCATTTAAAATGCATTTCTCTCTAGGAACCTATTGTACCTATTCCATATTCCTACAACTACAATGCCGAAACCGAAGACGGTGGTAGCAGCTCCCGCCAAGAATCCAGTGACGGAGCTGGACGAGTCTCTGGTTCTTACACTGTCAACAACATTGAAGGACATTCTAGAGTTGTGGAATACGTTGCCGACGAAAACGGATTCAGAGCTGTGGTGAAATCCAACGAACCAGGTACGACAAACCAGAATCCTGCTGATGTCACCGTCGAGTCTTCAGCAGATGCCACTGCTCCAGTTTTGAACAGAGCAGTCATTCCAGTACCTAAGCCAGTGGTTCCAGAAACAAAACCAGGTGTCCGATACGTCTTGGTGCCCGTTACTGATCCAAGAGCTGTAGGTTACTATTGAAGATCTTAAGGATTAGATTAGTTCTTAACAACGGAAAATGAATGATTATGTTACGGAAATTATTATTGTCTTCTAGTGAATGTGTATTTCGTCCTTGTTACGTCCAAATTAAATAAAATAGCTTTTATATTTTATATTAAGTGCTTATATTCTCCTGATAGGAATTTAAAAGGATATTTTAAAAGACATTCTCATGTAGATAGATTATTTTGGAAACTTTGAAATTGATTCTCGGTTGATTTAAAATTTTATAAAATTCACATATCCATTGTTAATCATGCTCTAAGATATTTACAAGAAAAAACTATTTTTAAATATGTCGATTTTGTAAATTCTGAAACACAAATTAATTATTTTTATAATGATATTTTTCAGTAAAATATGTAAAACATATTAATTCAAATCAATAAATGTGTATCAAATATACAAGATATTTTTAAGCTATAATTATTGCCTTACAACTTTAGCATAATAGCGCGCAGGGGGGACGAAAAATAAGATGATAGTGTCAAAACGATGATGATAAGATGAACTAATAATATAACTCAATGTGTCATTTTGTTTTTAAATTTATTTATATATATATATAACTTTTTTTTTTTTTGTAAAAATATCTGTCTCTAATAAAAGTATATACAAGGTGGTTTTTTTAACTGGCACTATTCAGAGCCTCCAGTAGCACGATCTAACAGCCACAATAGCACTAAACTTGTTATGAAGACTAATGATAAAGTAAGAAGAATCCTTAAGGGAAAAATTTAGGCCGATAAAGGTGTTTACCAATTAAGGTGTTTATGGCGCTGTTGAGCTTCCGAAACCAAAATTTAAAAGAAAAACGCGTATGAAAGTTAATGCTTTTATGTGTGACCAAGATACCAGTTAATTTGGGCTCTAAAAATGTGGACAACTCCGAAAAGTACATAATTATTTTTTTTTATATTCAGAGCGATCTGCAGCTAAATCTAATTATCGAAATGGAACCAAACTTATGACATGGGGAGTAGGATTCCGTGAGAAAAATAAGTTCCAAAAATTGTCGATTGGGGTATTTATGGCGTTATACAATGTCTAATATGTTAAAATTAAAAAATAATAACGCATAAAAAATTGCATTACAATAAGCTTTATTTATTGTAATCAATGTAATTGCCGCCCATCCGGTATTGTGGTTAGTGACACTGACTGTGGTACCGTATGGCCTGGGTTCGAATCCCAGAGAAGGCATGGATGTTTGTATTGTAATCCTTCACACACACATGACTAAAATCCTTCTTCATTTCGAATGTGTGCTTCAAAACCCTCCCAATCTTCATCACGCCCCAAGCCTGCTTGAACTCTCAATGGGAGCCGACCGGCTCGTCCAATAAGAAACCTCGCTTTCTTACACTCGGAAGTTTTCATTTTCTTTCCCGCCATTTCCAACTTACCAGACACTTCACCTAATCACCGAGAACTCGCCTGCAACTTTCCCGCCACTTCAGCTATACACCGAATACTCACCTCCCGATTGGTCAGGCGTTTTCACTCGCAAAGATCCCAGTCGAAAGTCCGGCTCGCCGGAACTTTCGCCCCATGAAAATGCGTTTTTCAAATTATTTTTTCTCATGGATATCTTTAATTTTTAATTACATTTTAACACAAAAATGGGGCAAACTGTAGAACGAATGCTAACCACACAAATGAAAAGAAAGGAGATTAAGATTTCAAACTGGAGATCAGGTACTCTGTCAAATGTCAACACCTCATGCTTACTTCTGTAAGCCTCCGTGTGATACTTTGGGGTGCACAGGGATTTATAAATGTTCTCAATAAAAAAAAATCAGTGTGATCTCCATTCTCAGAAACTACACAGTACATTCTCTGCACAACATTTTCTTCTGATGTAACGCAACATGTGTCACAAAGAGTTTTCCACACTATCTGTGAAACTTTGTCCTTAAAGACACACACTTTAGTTTTCAACTCCACCAAAATAAACTTTTGATTTCAAGTAGCCCCAGAAACAAAGTCCCATAAAGTTAGATCAGGAGAACGAGGTGATCGGTACAATTGTAAACCGGATTGAAAACTGTTTCATCTGAGAAGTGATGGCACAATAGCTGCCATACCTTAACACCAATATATGGTGGTGCACCATCCTACATACTGGGCTATCGTCCCTCTATAATAACATAAATAAATACTTATGTAGATGCATTTAAAAATATATTCCTTAGTTTATAATTTTTGTTAGTGTAACTTGAAATAAATACAATTATTACTTATAAAGCATGCAACAACCTAGCGAGATAAATCGTTACCATCTTATCTCATACTATTGGATAGATCTCCTTAAGGCTGTCTTCGCAAAATACTTAAGAGTCTGAATACCATTTGGAACACATTTTTAGGCAGAAAATATTTCTAATTTCATATAAGTTCATTGCGTTTCAAGGCATTTTATCTTTTATCAAAATAAAATCTTTAAAATATAGAAATACGAAATAAACAAACTGTTTTTCTTATTATGCTAGGATAACCTATTTAGAATTCTAGTAAAAGAGATGAAATAGGAAGCACATTTTATCTTAGAAAATACAGATTAATTCAGACCTAAATGAGTAATATATAAATACTTGCATGCCCCCCTTTAAAGAAGGGATACTCGACCTTTTTTCCCGTCGGACAACAAACATATGGTAGGGATTTCACGCTGGCCATTATATGATAATTAGTAGGGGAGGGATATTATAAGACCAAAGCAACAATAGACATTTAAAATATTGAAAATTGATCAAAATGTAAAAACTTATTTTCTCGAATTTTATTTTAATACAATATAACCTCTCTATCAACCACACCCAAAATAATTTCAGTTTTACGAATTTTTACTTAATTTTCAATAGTTTCGATTTCCTTTGATCCATGCCCAACGTTATTTACGTTTTACTGTCATGCAAACAAAGCTGCTATGCATTTGATAATTTCATTTATTCTTTTAACAAAGCCTCACTTATTTTTATTTCAAATATTAATTTATCAAGTGCAGAATGGAAACAGTGAGTTTTATCTGAATTCCAGACTGAAACCAGTATAGTTTGTTTATAATTCATTCAGAATTGAGTGTGCATTTTGTTTCAAATTTATTTAAGCATTTTTGATTTTACTAAAGCAAATAGTTCTTTTCAGAACTGAAGATCCTTTTATATTTTATTTGTGGATAAAAAACTATTAAGTTTGGATTTAATAACAACCGCGTATAAAAAAACTAAAGGTCGTCATATTAAAAGGGGGAAATGTAATCTGGAAACAGTAAGAAACGATGTCAGAAATGATCTGTAACAATAGCAACTTTAATGTAAATAATTGCTACATTGAACCCCTTCACAAGCAAGGTCAATTATTTGGCATTAGTATGACACATCTTTCCAATCCGAAGCAAATTACAAATTAATACACGAGCTATGTTTCTCAAATTATTGCAGAAAGTTTGTAGTAAAGGCTGTTCAGTCTGTGTTGTTCTCGAACACCATCAATCAGTGGGGTACTCTGTAAAGATTGAACCTTTTTGCTAGTCTTGTAAATTTCCATAAAGTCAAGTTAGCAAATAAGTCAAGTTTTCAAGAGGAGATTAAAAGCTCACTTGATATAAATAGCAATCTGCTTAGAACCACAATAAAGGCTATGCGATTCTTTGGGAAAAGACTCTTTTTTTTTTTTTTTTCAAAACATGCCAGAAATAGATCAAAAAAATATTTACCCCAATGCATACATAATTTATTGATAAAAAAACAAAGTAAAGAAACATGCTTGAAATATCATATCCAGCAACTAGAGAAGTCCACATAAAATTCAATGATTCCCTAAAAAATAAAAACCTTATTAATGCGTCTCATACGTCTGCACTTTTCAAAAGCAGACACATACGTTTATCCTTGGATTAGGTGTAGTTATTGAAATTTTAACTTTGAGAGAAGCATATTGTTAAAATACTATTAGAATTGTGTGGGAATTATGAGAGTCGACTGTTTGGAGTATCATATTTGGGGAAAAGAACATTTTGTGTGGAACAAGAACACTTCGATAGAATTTTTGGAGCCATGGAAATGCAGGATGCTTTATTGAAGTGGGGACGATCAATTAGCGAATATAAATAAGATTTGTTTCCATGCTGAGTGATGGTGACAAAAATCTCTTCAATTTTTAGCAGAAAATAACAGGAATCTGATGTCAAAACTGTTAAAGAAGAAATTTGTAACCGAATAGGAATTAAGGTGATTTGGTAAACTTAATCATGGCAACTTGATTGATAAAATTATCACGAGACTACAAAACGTTTACATAAATGGCTTAAAAAACAATGTACCAAGCACTAAAAGAATGGAAACCTGCAATTTATGCCAGCTTAATGCATTGTTCATCGACCGACAAAAAAATTCCATACATGAAGAGGGGATCATCCTGGTATGTACAAAAGAGCAAAAAGGAAACCCCAGGATGGCATAGTTTCAAGAAAATGCCCTGGGGCGATAATGTCCAAAGATGTTTATCAAAAAGGCTAGAACTAGTTGTGACAGATGCAGTTAAATAGCAAAATTTGAATACGTAATTTCTAGAATCAAAAGAATTCCTATTTATAAAAGGTAAGTTTTAAGTAAATATTGCTAAAAGATGGAAATAAAACAATGCTTCTACTGAAAAAGAAATACTTTCAGCATAAATGCAACCTATGATGCCTGGGCATTTTGAGAGCGGGGACTTTGCAAACAGTTTTATGTTGCTATAAGAATAATACTTTTTTAATTTGTTATATATTATATTGAAATATTTTCTTACAACTTATTACGTTTAATGAAATGTATCACATATATTATATGGTTAATGTTATAATAAGGAAGTATGCATTCTGCTAATTCATCCTGGGTATATAATTAAAGGAATTCTCATATCAGAATTTTAATCACTATTTAAACCAATAATCAATGTGACCATGTAACAATAAAAATTGCAGTATGAATTATGTTTATTTAATACTTATTGTATTAATGCTATTCTGTGTCAAATTGATTATTACAAAATTAATTTTAAAAAGAAACGAAATTATGTTTAAAATTTAAAAAGCACTTTTTTAAATGAAAAAATTTGGCTCAGAAGAGCAAAATTCAAAATGCTCCTTGGTTTGAACTTTTTATCCAATTATTACGTAATTCTCTCCATAAGTTTCTTCTAATAAATAATTTTAATTTGTTATAAGAATATTTTTTATTGACAAAGTCACTGAATTTTCTGAAAATTTCATAAAAGTACATTTTACTCCCATATTTCGCAAATAATTGCATAAAATATTACATTGTATGTCTTAATTTACAAAAAAAAAATGCTAAAACATTTAAAATTGGAATTTTGTACTAAAAAAAATTACAATGGTCTTTTAGTTATAACAAATACAGACAAAAGTTTGAACACGTAGAAATAGAGTTTTTTTTTAAAAAAAAATCTTTTTAGTGTCTACTGTAGCCCCAAACTAGTGAGACTTTTGATACTGGGAATTTTTTTAACAATATCATTTAGTAAATCTCATTTTATCATTGTGTAACTCTGCTCATACCATTCTCAAAACATCATCTATATGAGTACCAGTAGGCCAATTTCTGTATGTATTCCTACATTCATTTTAGAATACGCCGATTCACACAAATATGTTGATGTGAATAATGTGAGCAAAATTTAGGCATACTTAAGTAATTGTGTTATATTGTTCGGACACTATTTTCAAAAAATTCTGCGCATTTCTGTTCTTCTTTCATTTGTTTTTCATATCAATAAATTGATGCAGTTCTACATAATTGTATGCCAATACACCAGCCAGTTCCGATATTATTAATGGTTGAAAATGCCTGGAAATTTCTTCGAGCAGGTGCATATTCTTGATTTCCATGCTTGAAACTTATATTCATACGACATCGACAGCAAAATCGATAGATTGTATTGCTTGATTGTTAGAACTGAAGGCTAAATTTTCAGTATGTTGTTCTTAAATAATTGAATTTTGTTTTACAATGGGCCATGACCGGGCTGCAGGTTGAGTATCACTGTTTTAAAGAATAGCGAAATCAGTATTTAATATTAAAACCTAAGTCTTTTAAAATACATCTGAAAAAGAATTCTAACTTTGGGCCTTATACTTAACTCGCATAAAACAGCTTCTAATAAGTAAATGTCCTAAGAAACTGCTCAAAAATTTGCTGCGAGATTTTAGAAATTAATATTAATTTATCTAAACAAAAAAAGCTCTAAAAACATTATAGTGTAAAAAACCTACATGGCGCATTTTTTACAAAAGTAAACTAATACATTTTTTAAAGAAAATAATATCTGGATTACTAGACCTTTTAGATAACTCATGTTTGAAAGCACTTAGTAGAAATTATTCATATATGTAGTGTTATCAATATATGTCAAGAAGATCTAGTTAAATGTTAGTTAAAATGGCCAATGTTGAAACTACATTAAACAGATAATTGTGAGCCTCATCTCACAACTTTTAGAACATTTCAGAGAGCCATAGCTTTATCCATACTTGAAAAATTTTCCCATGTAGGCAGCCATTGCACTTTTTCTTAATCTTTATACGTAACAACGATTGGTATTCTTTCATTTTTTAAATTTCTCTTTGTTGAAGCAGGTAACAATTTATCATCCCAATGAATGAATACAAAACTAGGTTCGTATTATTTTTTTTTAAATTCTTAAATTTCAGTAACATTTGTCTTGGGAAAATCTACCTTAGTTATAACATTGGATCGCATTCTGATTTATTGCCAGTTCATCTATGTTGTGACCTAACGATTCAAATGCGGTTTCTTTGATTAATTTCTCTGGCTAATGTGACATCGTTGACTATAGCCATTAATTTTGGAGTTTAAAAAACATTTCCTCAAAAGTTTTTATGTGTTCACTATTTTCATTCCGAAATCTGTCAGCGCATCAATTTTACCTAAGAGATGTTTGGATAAATTCTGATGATGATCGAAGAAATGTTTGATTGGAAATATCCTCGACGCATTGATTTTTCTGATGAATTCCTGCAATGACCATTGATGTGTGAACTGTAATAAACCTTAGCGCTTTTATTTTCATGTTTTCTGACTCTCAATATTGCCCTTTACTTCTTCCTACTTTGCTAGTAATCGTAGTAGCCGAGTGACCACGGTCACGAACTCGTGGTCGACCCTGCAGGGTCGTGTATTTGAATCCTGATATCACTGAAGACCCGACTTGTAGAAGGATTGATGTACGTTTAATCTGTCGAGATTCAAATAACTTGCTTTTACATGGTGTGGAAGTTTGGAAAGCAGGTTGCCAGCTATGGTATCGTAATCTTCACTGAACAATGGTTTAAAATTTTGAGGTCCATCGCCAATAGCTCTCGTGTAGCTGCAAACTGAAACATCAATAAACAATCAGTTAATCCTGTTTTGCTATTTCATATCGACTGTTCCTCTCCTTTATTTCTATTTTTATTATAGTTTCCAAAATATTAGCAAGACCAATATCACATAAATTATATAAAACTGACAGAAATTCACATTTATGTTCCTTCTGAGTGTCTGACATATGGCGGACACTTTTCTGAAGAATGTGCCAATAAAATCCTGATTTTTTTCTACTCAATAAGGTATTTCTCTCTTGTGCTTGTAGCAAGTATTTCGTTCTCTTAAAAAAAATGCAGAACTAGGTTGGCGCACTTACACTTAGATACATTTTAAACTCTCATATGTTATAAATTAGTACAAATAGTTCTTGCCATAATATGGAAGATTGATGAGATTTACAATTAATTTAATTGGTTAGTGACGCTGACGGCCGTGCCGTAGAGCCTCGGTTCGAATCCAGGAGAAGGCATGGATCTTTGTAAATGTATAGTGCATTTGCGGCATGGGGGGTACACTAAATAGCGATCGAGCCACAAGTCTTCTCATGAGATTGGTGGAAGGTTGGAGGTCTCTGATCACCCTCCCTCAAAATTGGGGCGGAACAGAGCCAAATCTAATGTCACCTATTTGGTACTCAAAGCTACGACTAACGACAGGCATTCAACTAGCCCCTTACCACTATGAGTTTCGTGGGCCTTGATCTGATGTCACTGTCGAACATGGGCAAAAGAAACAACAACAGCAATTAAATAAATATTTCAAACAACATTTCTCATACTAAAAGCCGTTATTATATACTGATTCGGACAGAAAATCAGACTACAGATGAAAGAATGAAGCTTGAAATAAGCCATTTGCGCCTTTATTCACTCACTTTCTACTCCTACCACGATGATGCAAAAGGTACTAATCTCAAATTGGAAAAAATGAGGTATCTAATTGTTTCTTAGGATAAAAATTGAAAATATAGGTAATTGGTGGTAGCCCTGCAAACCGTTTCATTTGTCATTTTCATTTTGCAGCATGTGTCAGATATGATTGATATTCCCACGTCAACCAGAACTATTACCCACCGATTCGTTGCTAGTGATCTGGGTTCGTCACGCCCGATAAGAAGACTGTGATTGACACCACAGCATAAACATCCGGTTTGAAATATGGTCGGCTAAAGTAACGAAATGGCACATTGTCGTTTTTTTAGACGAACCAAGCTCCTGTTTTTTCAATGATAGTTGTCGTTTATAATTATAGTATTGACATGAGGAAAAATTCAATACAGCTGCATCTGAGGAATTCTTCATCGCGAGATAACATGGCATCATGGTATGGGGCACCATTGGTGGGGTGGTCAACTCTGATATGTATTCAGGACTGCCCAGAGATACGTAAATGATGTGTAAAGCTGGTAAGACTTTAAATTTCAAATTATTTTTTAGTTTTCTAAAATAATACGCTAAATAAATTTTATCAAAAAAAATTTGACATTTACATAACGAGGCACTTAACTTATATTTAGATATATATGCAAGAGAGAAGAGAGAATGAACAAAACACAAAACAATGATCAAAAAGGAATATATATATATATATATACAAAATCGAGAAAAATATGAATCGTATATATATAAATATACAAAATTATCATAAAAATTTTAATTTAACGAATGGAGTAAAGGTCAAGGAACTATGAACAAAGAATATAAAAAAACAGAGAACAAAAAAGCATTAAAGGTTTATTAAATTATATCAGAAATTTTCGCAGCTTCTTGAATGCAAGAAATCAACCTTGCATGCTTTGTAGTGTTTATAAGTAAAAAATTTAGCAAGGCAAAAAAATTTCAGAAAATTTTCTTGCAAAAGAAAATTTTTGTATAGGAACACTGGGAAGAAACAGGAACAAGGTCTAATAAAGCTAATTGTGATTAGTTTTAATTTTAAATCAGCGTAAGTATGGTAGAAATGGGACACGGTTAGTTAAAAATTAAGCAGTGGATTTAGAAGTTACATATTTTTTGCTTTATGCATTTATATATTTTTCGACCCATTAAACTGGAGTAAGTTTTGGTCCATTATCGAGGAGTTTTCCTTTCGAAGTTAATATAACGATAGAGCGAAAGGTAGCTGTACTTGTTTGCCACAGAAAACAGTCTTTTAAGGGTATTGATCTTCTATTTCATGGTTAATTACATTATTGTGGGATCTAACCAACATATATTGAAATTATTTCTATTGCGGAAAAGTTTATTTTTAATTTTATTCAGATACTGTTACTTATTATAAACAATTTTGTAAAAAAAAATTTTATTCAGACTCTCACATACAATAAAAAATGTGAATTTTGCTCTGTTTTATTGCCCACCTGATGGAGAAACTAACCGCAGAAATATCCGCTTGGAAGACGTTGTTAAAGTATTCTGTTTGAACTCTTTAATACCGTCTAGACAAAACAGTTTATTTTAGAACTCCAGTTTTTCTCCAGTAGAAGAAGCACATGGCGAATTCTGACTCCTGTCCGATTCTGCACCCGTTCATGTACACCTCCCACTTGGATGGGCTCTCAAAAAGATTACATGAAACAATTCTATCATTAGGATTAATAGGGTTTAATGGCAGGGATTTGTCAATTGTACTAGGATCAATCACGACAGAAAACAAAATATTTTATGTATTCCTAATTTGATATTTACCGTAGTTTTACTCAACAAAGAAATGAATTAGCGGAAATCTTGTAATAAATCGTAGAGCATTGGCTGAAGAAATTTAGTGAAGTATATACTTTGAATAAAATTGAATTTAATTGAGAAGTAAAAATTCCTATTCACAATTCCGTAGCATGACAAATAAAAGGTTGAATTACTGATCAGTACAATGTTTTTGTATATTACTCTTTGTGAAAAATTTAAATTAAGAAAACGCTCTAATTAAGTTATTTGGCATGTTATATATTTTTAAGCAATGTATATATTTGAAGCCAGGAGGGCATATTGTCCAAGGTTATTCCTTAGCATTTAATCGAATTAACTATTTTAGGGTAACTGGGACGTCTGCGACAAGGAAAAATAAACAAGGACAACATTAAATGGCTCTCACTTACTTAAATTAAAAGCAACGGAAGTAAAGTTTTTACGTTGAATTATCTGTATATTTATGTACCTGATAATTTTAAAAAGTTCCATTTTAAATTACAAATAATCTGTAAGAGCAATAATTATTCAATAACTATTTTTTTTTATTTTCGAGGCATGTTCTTACCTTTAGGTACATTTTGCATAAAATCTACTGCATATATATCTATAAAATTTTGCAGAGTTTTTGTAAATATAACAATCCCTAAAATGAATGAAATAAAATTTTAAAATACACAAATCATAAAATTTTAAAAAATTTTAATTGTGTGATTTAAATTTATTTTTAATTTTATGCAGAAATTGTGCTATATCTGAAATTTGTTGATGTTTATTTGAAAAAAAATTCATTCACACACACTTCGCTGAAAATTTGTGGATCGTATAGTATACAAAATATCAGCACTATAGGTAAATTAGATTTTGAGGAAAGTGTACCGGAATCACCAAAAAATGCAATTGCAAATAATGATATTTTCATCTATGATTTGTAAAATAATATTTTTTAATACAATATAAAGCCATACCATTATTTTGCTTCATTTCTCAGTTTTTAAATAGTAAGTTTAAAATTCTAGATTATTTAGAAGTGTTTTTAATCACTCTTTTCCTACTTCATCAACACGTGTTATCAACGATTCACTCCTTCCTCCATTTAAAATACCAAAGTTTTATGCCTATAACTTTTAGTAATTTTACTTCACATTGAACATCATCATTACAGGATATTACAGAATTCCTTACACATATTTTTATTGTTATAAAAATACACAAAGAAGATGTCTTTGATGAATTTAAACAGTTAATTTGATGTCTAATTTAAATGGAACGCTGTTTTTAAAAATTATAACAAAAAAACTTTGTTTTTGTATTCATACATGTGAATCTTTATTTATTTTAAAGTAAAACCAACAGTAATAAACATATAGAGTTATTCATGAGCGTTCAAATGTTAACAATAAACAGTTAGGAAAAACGAAATTTCTATTTTACAAACTGTGTAATTAATTTAGGGTAATCCTCAAGATCCACTTTGTACTATATCCACTTGATTTATAATTAAAAACTACACTGAGTATTTATAAATGCAGAACTAAACATAATTAACATTTCAAAAAATAAAATTTTTTTCAAAATTTTGCAACTAATCATTTAAATTTTTCATAATTTTTTACAAAAAATGCACAATTTTCAATAAATTTGAACATAAAATATAGAAAAATTACATTCTTCATATAGAAAAATTAGTTTTTACAATACATATTAAATACAATACGAATTTTGAAGAAAGTGTACCTGAATCACAGTTACATCCCATTTGTTTACAAGTTTAAAATTCAATTTTCTAGCGTTCTATTTATCGAATTCTCATAAATAATGTATCTATAGATGCAGCAAAGTGCTCACTATTTTTTAAAAGTAAAATAAAAAAAATGCAAAATTTAAAGAACTTTCACGTCCCAGTTATCTTAACGAAATTATGTTATTCATTATAAAGATAGGATTTCTTCTTAAGACCGTACTATCCTATGCTTCACGATTACAGACTGCAAGATCTCTAAAGACCATTGTCTTGGTTTAATATAATTAAATTTTTAATTCTAAATTAATTAGTTTATTGCAAATTGATGTATTAATTGCATTAGTGCTTATTTTCTATTGATTACAAGCTCTATTCCGTTAAAAGTAACTACAAGATCATTGGCGAAAGCTTACATAATAAATTTATCTGAATTTAAATGAATAGATTTCATAAAGTGAGACCAAGAACCGATCCCACAACAGATAGCCTTGAAAAATTGGTTAAAAAAGGTAATATTGCAACTGCTATAAATAATCTTGTGATTTTTTTATAAGATATAAATACAAGATTATTTGAAACGATGACGACAGGTTAATGCTATTGAATATTTGAAAAAATGTTGATCAATCTATGTTTTACCAAAACTTTTTTGATGACTATGTATAATCAAAAACAAGATATCAGTCCAGTTTAATCTACTTGAATATGTAATTAACTTTTTCTCATTGCGTAATTTATGCAATTTATGCATATGAGATTTCAAAAAAATGCCCAGTTATATAATTTATTAATCAAAAATCTGAGTTCTTACCAAATTTTAAAATAATTCAGAATATTTTGTAAGGCCCAAGGCTTTCTAGAGTTTTCCTTTGAAGGACGTTTCAGGATTTTCCCAGTCTACAAAAAGCAATTTAACCTATATTTTTATCAGTACATATATAATACCTCACATAATACTTCAAGGACATTTATAGATAATGAGAATATTTTAATCGTAATTCCTATGAACAATATGTAAAATTAACATTTTTAATCTAGAATTATTTGGGGGGAAATAGCAAGGAGGAATTAAGCAGTTCTCATTATCTTATATATGAATTCACCTCAATAAAAAATATTAAAACAAGAAATTCCCATCTTCACTAAAAGTTAAAAAATATCCATTTAGTTATATACTTAACTACTGCACTTGAAATTTTTTTTATCAAAAATATCATCTTTTATTTACGAAAAAAATCATCTTCGATTTTTGTAATCTGACTTAACATTAATTTGAATTAGAATTTAGTTAGAAATTAAACATAACGACGTAAATTTAAAATAGGATTTTTAGAATCTAAACTATTATTGAATACATTGTAAATTGTATAATGACGATAGTTTTGAGTTGTTTTTTTTTCAAAAAATTTTAAGCAGACCTTTCAGATATTTAAGATTTGAATAAATGGGGGAGGGGGTTAAAGAAATAAACTCATATAGTCTATCTGCTGATCTTTTTCTTTTTGTTCTTTTTTTCTTTCGTGTCACGATAGTCCTTTATTTTTCTCGCACTTTTTTATGTGTCAAAGATTTTTTCCATCATTAGTAACTCAAATATTAATTATTCAATATATTTATATTCAATAAATATTTTTGCTAATAAAAATCTAAACATAATTTTATCAATCTGCTGAGGATTGTAAAATGTCTGCTTATGTTACTACCTCTACATAACTATTGATGACTTACTGACTCTTAATTTGCAAATATTCTGCTTTGAAAATTGTTAACGCATTTAGCTTCATATTAGTTTTTGTGTAATGGAAACATTTATCGTTAGTTGTTTTTGTAATAAGTGACTTTTTACCGAATAAACATCATGTATACTTTAATTAGAAACGTATTAATAAAGTTTTATTGTCTTAAAACTTCTTGCTTAATTAGGTTTTAAGAGCTCTTTCGTATATATTTGATTTCACTGTTAAGTACGGAGATCCTTATTCTCAGGAAAATTATTGACTACCTGTGTCTCTCAACAGTAATGTGTATGCGGCGGCTTCTATTTCAAATTTGTAAGTGTTATAGAATTCAGAAGAGATTTTACATGTTCAAATCAATCTATGGTATACTTCTCAAATAGATAAATTGCGAGGATGTGTCGGAAAATAAGTGTCCCCTGTCGACTGTGGTCAGAGTTGAGTATGAAAGTCAAAGCATAGAATGAGGCATTAAAGATAACTTTATTATTCCACATAAGTATCAAGAACATTGATACATTTGTCATACCGCTTGACAAGCTTCAAAAAATCCTGCCGGAAAACTCAGGGTTTTGCAAATGGAAGAAGCGCCTACTTTTGCGAGGACTTTTGGAAGGTTGGAACCATCAATGCTACGCGGTACTGTGAACCCTGTCAGAACTGAAAGAGATTATTCGAAAAAAGCGGCCTGGGCTTCTCAAATATGGCGTTAGTTTGGATGACAATATGAAACCACACTCGGTGATGGCAACGCAAAACCATATTGGAGCTATTGGTTGGATATACCTAGACCATCCGTCATACAGTCCTGATTTTGTGCCAAGTGACTTTCCTCTTTTTCGAGCTTTGAAGAAGAATCTCGCCTGAAAGCGCTTTGGAAGCAATGCTGAAGTCACACAAACCGTTAAACGCTTCTTCCGTATGAAAAGCCCTGAGTATTTCCTGGAGGGCTTTTTGAAGCTTATCAAGTGGTATGACAAATGTCTCAATGTGCTAGGTATTTATGCGGAAACGTACAGTTATGTCTTACTTTTAATGTTTCATTCTATGTTTTGACTTTCATACTCAACCCTGACCATAGTCGACAGGGGAAACTTATTTTTCGACTCACCCTCGTATTAATAAAAAAAAACTCTTTTTTTTTAAAGATCATTAGAAATGTTATAATTGCTATGAAATGAAAGCTAATAAAAATGTATAGTATAATTAATGAAAAAATTACTATACACAAAAGGAAAATTCATTAGGTGACCAAGTTTGTATTTAGAAGGATTGTAAGTTACAAATATTCAAGATAAAACAATACAAATAGCTGTAATATTTTATAGAAATATCATTTGAAAAATATTTTGACAGTTTATGAGTATCTAAAATTAATTGGCTGTTCTTCAAAATGCTTCGTAAATTATAAATTTTTTTAATAATTTTGCAGTACATAATTAGATTTTAAAATGGATAGAAATTTCAAGATTAGAGGAGATAACACTGAATTCATTTCTAGTTTGTCTAACATAGCATATTTTTTTCGTTGCATGATAATGGCAAGATATTTATTGGTGAGAAAAAAACTTAGCCTATATATTAATTTTTTCTACTATGTCTAAATTTAAATTCTCCCCCAATTTGTATATTAAAATTTATCTTCTCCTTTTTTGTGATACTGCTCAAATGTCAGAAAAAAAATTTGCTTGGGAACACTTTTCCTGTATCCATCAAAGAAACAAAATAAGAAAAAAACTAAGTTCACAGACAAAAAAAAAATGTGCTGACGGAAAGAAGTCTCAGACTGACATCACATGTCTCTTTATGCCACCCCAATGATCTTTAAAAGATCAGCATGAAGCTTCAGAATATATTGTCCAGTGACTCAACATGTTTTGATGTGCCCTACTTAAGTTTGAAAGCAATGAAAGTATATGAAAAATTTTTATGATGTATTACAACTCAGATAATGAATCTCCTGGTTCTTTTTCTTTGATAAATTTCATTGGATGAAATAAAATTTTAACTTGTAGCAATCGTTACAACTTTATCTTAATTGAATATTATATAGTTAGTATCTTAATTAAATTTTATGGAGTAAATATTTTTATTTAATGATGAAGTGTAAATGATATTACTTAAGATTTTTGCAATGTAAAATATTGAAATAATCGCTCGATTTCAGAATCTCTAGTTCAAATTCATACTTTTCAGGCTTATTACAGAGAAAAAATTTACTATTTTTTTATTACAATAACTAATGTTAAAAAGTCTTTTTTTCGTTGCTGGCTCAAAATAGCTAAGCTAAGTTACGAGAAAATTATTGGAGGCTATTGATAATTATTCTAGTAGAATTATTTAATTTAAATTTTGGTCAAGTAATAAAGACGATAACTGAATTATATATTCCTTTCCTAACTGTTGTACCTCACTAATGAGACTTTTACGTACAAATAATTTACTATGCAATAATACCAATAATTTATACAACGATCTTGAATGGAAATTTCTTGTCCCAAGATGGCTATAAAATACGCAAGTTTAATCTAGCAAACATTGTGTGCCTAATATCAATACTTACAGTCCAATTACTTATATTTCAAAACAGTTATATAATTAGGTCCCAAATCAAAATTATATTTGTTAGCAGCTGCTTTATACACAAATTTGCAAAAAATAATTTAATTTACAAAATAATTTATGCAAAATTAAACAAATGTTAAAAATTTCCTTTTTAAAATATGCTTAAATGGTAAAATATATATGTGTGTGTGTGTGTGTGTGTGTGTGGGGGGGGGGGGGGGGGGGGGGGGGGGGGGGGGGGGGGGGGGGGGGGGGGGGGGGGGGGGGGGGTGTGGTGTGTGTGTGTGTGTACTATATGAGAGTTTTATCATTCAAACCCTACAGGGCTGTAAGAATAAATATTAGTATGTAACTGTTTGTTTTATATATAGTTTGTTTTTAGACATAAAATAATTAAAAATCATAAGAAAAACAATCAAAATGAGCTGATTTTTTTTTAATTTCATGGAAATGGAGTAGAATTATTTACATAGAAATATTTGTCATTTTATCAGGCATTCGTTTTCACTTGTTCAAATATACAGGGTTGATTCATAAAGAAGTATACTTTCCAGAGGCTGCAAAACATTAACGGAAAAACACAGGCACCACCTCAGCAAACCGTAAGGTTAAGTGCACTCTTACAATTTGTGCCTAGCCTCTGACGGAAGTGACGGAAGCAATAGCGTGCTTACCATGTGACTATTCAGTCAAAACGAGGGTGTCTGTAGTGGAGAAGACTTTTTGTGTTCTTTAATTTAGAAAAATAGAATCCGCGACTGCTGTGCAACAATGTTTTCGATTATGATTCGGAAAAGAATCTCCTGCAGGAAAATCTATTTCACAATAGTATGAAAAATTTGAAAGTACGGACTGTTTGTGCAAAGGTAAAAGTCCTGAACGAAGCTAAAACGACGTTTCACACCCGCTATCGATGGACTCGATCCAGATACCTTAACACGCGAAATGGATTACAGCAGCGTTTCTCAAACTGTGGGGCGCGCCCCCTAAGGGGGCGTGATAACTCAACGAGAGGGGCACAAGTATATTCAAAAGTCGGAAACAAAAGATTATTTTTAAAAAAACTATCAATTTACTAAAAGTAAACAAACAAAATACATTCTGACATAATAAAAAAATAAAATACACATTTACACTTATAAATGTGCACACTGTATTTTATAATTAATTTAATAATACTAAGTTAAGAACAACATTAATAAATGCCAGTGTCCCTATGGGCTCGTCTTATATAAAATTATAAGCAAAAATGAGCACTTATGAAGATAATTTGTATAGTCTATAATTAATCTCTTAATTGTTATTTAAAAGTAACGCGATTCGCTCCCCAATGCTACCGTTTCCACGAAGGCACGCGCATGAGATGTATTGGGGGAGGGAGAAAAGGAACAAATAAGCAAATCCTCTGAAATAAATAAATAAATCCTTCACAAACACTGTCGAAGTCCTTGTATTGCATTCCAAAGTCTTCGGAATAATTATATGGATAGCAGTGCTCACAGAAAAGATCTTACTTTAGAGAGACGTATATATACGCCGGCAATTAATGCTTTGGCTGAGCGAGAAGTTTATATACGCCGGTGGCGCTTAAGAGAAAGTCGTATTGTAGCCTTAGCGCCAGACTATAGTACTATTGAATTAAATACATTGTTATTGTATGAGGGGGGAGTGTGATGAAAATTATGATTGACTGTTGGGTCACAAACATTGAAACTTTGAGAAGCACTGGATTACCGGCTTGATGTGACACGTGATCAAGGGTTCACACATAGAACATCTGTGACTGTCTCTAACAAAACTTAAAATGGTCCCATACAATTCTGTTATAAGTAACATATATAATATCTTGCATTCTAATTAGCTTATAATGCACTGAAACTGTATACTTCTTTATGAATCACCCCGTACTTCATTATTGCACAAAATTATACTTACCGATTAACATAAAACGTGAGAAAACACAGTAATACGTACACTTGCCTCCGAAAGTCTGCGTACAGGCGATCATCTTTCATATTCCTGCAAAGATCGCTAATTAAATGAAGTCTATATGAATCAATACTATTTTTATTAATTCCTCTAACGTCGTAAGTTCAAATGGTATAAGTAACAATCACCTGAATATCACATAAAATTATACAAATATTTATAACTTGAGAACGACACAAATCGTGTGCGTCAAAAGTCTGCATACACTGGAAAAAACCTTTACAATAATGGATTGTAACTAAAAGTAATACTTTTTATGCTATTTCGTTCTTCTTATAACTCTCTCAGCATACTTAGCAGGAATTTAACTAGCTTAGTTGTTTCATCTGTGGATATTTTGTTCCATTCTTCTACTATGATAGATTTGAGCATTTCCTTGGATGCTATTAAGTTTTCCCTGATTATTCACTGGAGTAAATCTCACAGATGCTTGTATTGTGCATAGGTCTGGGGACTAGGTTGGCTTACGGAATTGGTTTGGGACATGTTAGAACAGCCATGCCTTCACAATGTGAGCCATTTGCTTGGTACCTTTGAGCCATTGAAAGTAAAAATCATCACTCACCGTAAGTTTCTCGGCACTTTTCCTGATATTTTACTTCAATAAGTTAAAGTAATCAATTTTGTACATTGTTGATTCAATAAATTCCAGATTACTAGCCGAAAGGCTTCCAATGCACCCCCATACATTATGCCACCTTATCCATGTTTGATAGTCGAACAACGATTCTCTTTCTGAAAATCTGTCTGGGAATTTTTTGCAAACATATTTTTCTTCGTTTTGGTGCCAAATTACAAAAATTACTTTCAATTGAATGCATTACATTTTTCCAATAATTATGTATCCTATTTAGATGTTTTTTTGGCAAAGGTCATTTTCTTAGCTCTGTTCACTCGAGAGATGAATGGTTTCTTCAGTGTAACTCGGTCATGATAGTCATTATTTTTCAGTTCTTTTCAAATTGTGGTTAAAGTCATACTTTTTTGTAATATCTCAGAAACATTTTTAGCTATTTGTGAAGCTTATAGTCTTGGATATCTTTTTTATAGAGCGTATTACAAAGCAAGATTCTCGAGGTGACACTGCAGATGAAAGAACGTGAACGCTAAAATTTTAGTTGATTTGTAGTTAATGAAAACTTTTTGAATCAATGAATGTCTAATATTAACAGTTTCAACTATTGCTTTAAAAATTTCACCCTTTTTTTGAAGATTTATGATGATTTTTTTTTTCAATAATATATCGATTTCTATTCTGTTGCCTGCCATGGGACCACAAAAGCTTTCAAATCTCAAATCCTAAATAAATCGTAACAGAAGCTTATAATTACTTAAAAACATGATTTAGTGCAATTCTTTTACAATGACAGGTTTCTTAAAAGCTCTATTTTGTAAGTGTACGCAAATGTTTGGCGCGGATGGTTAGTGATTATTTGGTGGTCATTCTTGTTTTTTCTTGTTAAATTGAATTTGTTGCTGTTGTTTGAATAAGGAAATTTTGAAGAATTGCTGACAGGTATTTTGATTTCCTAAAGCGAGATTTTGATAGTAATTATAGCATAAACATCTAAGATGATTGCCTGTACGCAGACTTTCGGAGGCAAGTGTAATTGCACGGCACAATAAACTGAAATAATAACAGAGTGCATCTCTTGAATGTTTCATCATTGGCGCCAATTGGTTTAACAGTTGTTTTTTTAGTTGCCATTTGCATAATTGCTTTCGGTATGTTTTTTATTGTCAGCATTTTTTATACAAAATGTGAAAGTTTTTACTAGATACAATAAGCACCAACTATAAATTGGGGGAAAGGGGGTTTTCATCAATCGTGAAAGAGTTATAAAAGTTAACAAATAGCTGAAATTAAAAACTCATAAAAAATAGCCCTTTAAAATCTAATACATCAAACCATATTTGAGGTCCAGTTTTTATATAATTCAACTGAAATAGAATTAAATTTTTCCTTGGCTTATTCTTGAAATATTTCATGATCAAAATGATCCAGGTTTCTTTATCCTATAATTTACATTTCTAATATCTTTGTAATCTCATACGACATATTGCAATCTCTATGTATTTGTCACATAAAAAGAGGTCGCAAAGCAAGTTTTTTTTACCTACTCGCGACCAACTATTGTTTGCTTCCATTAATGTGTCTATCAATTGTGTCCCTTGACACAAAGAACTCTGACATTTCTCTTCAACTGTCACATGATCATATTTGGGAAGACATCATCTATCTCTTTATATCACCTTATTTGCGACATATATTCATTTGTATTAAAGTTTAGCTGTGCAATCTTAGAATTTTACTTCCTTATAACAGTTTTAACTTTGAGGACTTCAAAATAATTTTAATAATTATATACATATATATCTATATCTATATATATATATATATATATATATATATATATAATTCCTGAAAATTTTCTCTTGAAGGATTTTAATTTTCATTCATTAGGTTTTTAAGGTGATTATGAAGGTGATTTTTAACTGTAATCATTGACACTGAAGAATCCAGATGACGATTGAGCTCTGCGGTCATTTATGCTGCAGTTGTTCGCTTTTTAGAATAAAAATTCGCTTTAATACCAGTCTATCTCTTTCCCCGAGCTTCTCTTTCCGTACACTATTTTTCTTTCTCGAGATTGTCTTGCCACGCTTGTACATGCTATCATGACTTTAGACACCGTACCTCTAGAAACACTTAAAAGTTGAAATGTTTCGGTCACACTTGCTCCAGCTAGACGGGCTCCTGCAATTTAGTCTCTGAAAATCTGAGAGATCCGACAATTTTCGCTTTTAAAAAAAATCCAAGATATTCAGAACTTCAATAAAGCTAACACGTACTACCTGAATACATACATTTCTATTTATAAAAAACTGGTAGCTATTATTATATTTTAATACTTATGAAGCGCATTCAAAAGTGTCACTTTTATTCACAGGTGTTTCCAGTATTTTGACAACCACCTGTAGATATCAAACAAATATATACGTAATTTTTTTTCAAAATAACCACTTAATGATTCTAAAAAAACTTTATGAAATGCATCTAAAACAAAAAATTCGATGCAACATGAAGAATTTGTTGAACTGCATCAAAAATGGGTAGACGAGATGAATATAGAGAAGAAGAAATAATTACAGTTTTAAAGCAACTAAATTATTTATTTCAAAGTTCAATCGTTACGAGTGAAGAAAGTGTTGTTTGATCTCTAGCCTAAATGCAAGTTGTCATCCAATGTGACATAGATTGATTAAGTTCTCGGAAAGAGTCTTGTAATATTTTTTCCAAATTGTCTCCAGCTGTTCAGCTTAATTGGCTTCACTTTGAGATTATCATACGTGCCTTCCCATCAGGTGCCAAATGAAGAATGCCATTATCAAGAGCATCTCTTGAGAGATAGTACTTAGAAATTTGGTTAATGTACTTATAAATGTATTTTTTTTTTAAATTTAATTAAGAGAACCAGATTTCCCAAACAGAAAATTACATGCGCATTCTCATTTTCAAAATAAACATTGAATCTTAATTACATAACACTTCCTTACAGTTAGGTTTTACAACTCAAAAAGTAGAAAGTTAAAGATTTTAAGTAAGGTAGATGCTGTAAAAACATTCAAAAAATGTACATTTTTGACAAACGAAGGTATGAAGTACTCAATAAATGTCTGGGATACATCCCATTCACAGTTATTAAAGTACGCATGTATAATCATTAACACGTCTAAGAAAATCATTCCATTTTAATGTGACCTTAAATTGGCTGTTTGATGCTTTCAAACAGGTTGTGAGAAAAGTCTTTGTAATTGAAGTGATTTTGAACTATGGATAAGTGACGAGGGTGAGAGATACCTGAGTTGGTAACCCCCTCTTCAAACTTCTACAGCACGTCAACGGGAGGAAGTTTGAGTGTCGGCAAATGAAACGTGCATCAGCCTCTCTGCACTGCGGTTCTTTAGTGGCACAAAGGCTCGAACACATGACACACCAATAACGAGTTTGTGGCCATAGTCACTAGTCTACCGTGGCCAACTTGAAGTAAATATAACTTTGAAAAAACAGGCTTCATTTCTAGTATTCAAAGCAAATAACATAAAATCCAGCGTATAACGCGCATTTTTAACTCAATAAATAAGATCTAAAATTACCGGTGCGTGTTATACACCGGGTATAAAAAGGATAGCTTCAAAAATAAAAAATAAAATATGAACATAAAAAAATTAGACTTCTGGATTGATCCGAATATTGCTTATTGAAAAGAAATGACATGCCTAATGAACTTAAAGGGCTGTAGTTCTAGAAGTGTACTATTTTTTCAAAATCTTGGGAAAACATTTCGAATAAATGGCTTTAAAACATAACAGCATTGCTCTCCTACATTTCAGGTTCCTTCGAAAGAAAGGGGGTGCGCGTTATACACCGGATTTTACGGTACATAAACACAAAATCACTTATTTCAGCATCTATCGTCAAATCGTGAACTGAACTAGTTGTAAATCGATAAGCTAAAGGATAAAATAGAGTTCTATAGCATTGATATAGATAAATAAATTTGTTGATTTTACTGTAAATTTACAATGGTCACACATTTAAAAACTATCATTTCTTAAATATGAAAAAGCTTTATAAATTTTTCTGACTGCGTGTTATTTTTCTTTCTCTTTTTTGTCAAACTCATGAACATTCTTTATTCATCATTTAAGAAAACGCTAGTATGTCAGCAATACCGTATACACAAGAGTGAATCATTCATCACGTACTATCTAAATGCGATCAAGTGCATTTAAATCACGCCTTTTTCTCATTATCCCTCCGGAGACTAATGTGAGCGAAAAGTAAAATCGTTAGTTGTACATCAACACGTAATTAGAAAAGCATGAGAGGGCAATGCGTGAGTAGCCATACGAATTCTACAAACAGTTCCTTACATATAATTTAGTTAGTTGCAGTTCTCTCTTGGCGTATTCAGTGTATTTTTGGGTGGATCAAAATTTTATGTTTTCAGAATTTCAAAACCTTCCTATGCTGAAAAGATGTTCTCTGGTAAAAACAGAAAGTCGTTCACACTTTATGGAAACGATTGTGTAATTCATTTTCTCGTTTGCATTTTGAGAAATTTTGACAACTTCAGAATAATCGTCAGCTAAGGTTTCTTTTGATTGGAATGTAAAATAAAAGATTTATTTTTAAAAAGTAATATAAAAAAAATTAAGTCAATTCCTACTTAGATCAACAAAAAAAATTTATTTTAGTTACCATTTATTAAATAGTTACAATTAATATAAATATTTATATACATATAGCAAAATCACAACATAAGTGGCAATTAATTTTTATTAATTATGATTAAAGTATCGTATTGTTATCCAAAACATTCGTGTATGTAAAATTTCAGTTCAACTGCTCAACTTTGAAACGGGAGAAAAAAATCTGTTAATGTTTTGACTCAAATCGCTAATAATGAAGTCTGGCTGTATCTGTAATTCTTTAAATAATTAATTTCAGTCGATAATTTTAATTAATTATAGTTAAGTTATCATATTGTTACTCAAATCAATAGTGTATAGAAAATTTCAGCTCAAATGAGTGCTTTAAAATGTGAGAAAAAAACCTTTTCGAGTTTTGACACAAGTCGTCAAAAAGGATGCCAACGCTGATGTATTTGTAATTATTTGACTAATTAATTTTAATCAATTAATTTTTATTAATAAAATTAAATCACTGTATTGCCATCCAAAATAAGAGTGTATATAAAATTTCAGCTCAATTGAGTGCTTTAAAATTCATTTTATTAACGATTGAAAATTTGAACAGGATAAATATATATATAGAGAGAGAGAGAGTGTGAACTAATAGTAGGAATTGAAAAATGGATCCTAAAAATGATATATGGCTCGAAAGTTACGTAACTATGCTTTCCAAGAAAAAATATTCGTATCAACAAATTAAAAAGCGGTGTAAAAATATCGGTAGTTGTATTTCAATCAGAGGTATTTTTATATGTTAAATTTGAAAGAGAAAAGCATCTAGCAAAAAGTAAAAATGAAAACATGACCACGAAACTTCATCCTAAGACTGTTCAAACGCAGGCAACTATCAAGAAAATGAAGTCTCTGATTCTAAAAGAAAATCCGCCGACTGAAAAATTCATTACATCGTAACTAGGAATATCAATCGAAACTGTAATTAAAATTATTCATATGGATACATTCATAAACATTCATTTTCAAAGTTAAAACAGATATTCAAATCTAAAGTTCGTCTCCTTTCTTAAAACATATTGCTGAAAAAAAAGCAAATTGTAAAAAATTATTTAAAAAACACCTAGCTGCTAAAAAATGGAAATTTGTGGTAATACTCGATGAGGTATGGGTATATTTAAGTGACTGTAGCAAAAGAAGATGAATTTTCTATTGCTCAACTGACAGGAGCGACTATTCGAAATGGCTTTGTCAGTGTGCAGTAAAGTTCCCAAAGGGATCCATGATAGTTGCAGGATTTTCTAACAAAAACTCAAAAAAACGTCTCAAGTAAAGCCAAAAAAAATTCACTCTACTATCAGCAGAATATTTAAGAACTAATGTTTCAAGAAGAAATTCCAACTTTATATAGAAAGGACGCTGATAAAGTTGAGCTTCATATGGATAAAGCCTCCAATCACACGTCTCTCTGCCGCTTATTTAGCAAAGAAAGAATCAGAAACAGGGATAAAATATATCCATTTGATTAAATACGTGTAAAATCACACTACGCTTCTGCAATGGACTTCTGCGCTTTCGGTTTATTAAAACGAGCCTTAGGAAAACGGCACCTAAGAACACTGAACGGACTTTGGAAAACGGTTCAAGAATAATGGAGTAAAATTTGCATGGCATTTTTAAGAAAAGATTTACTGTCATGAAAAATACCAGCAAGAGCTATTGTCAAGAATCATGGCTATCAGATAGAAGCAAATTTGCTCAAAAAAATACGGTATTTATTGATAAAAATTTACTATCAAAATCGTTTCCATAAAGTGTGAACGACCTTCTCTGTAAATGAAGGGGAAAATAAAATAAAAAATTAATTTTTATTTTACATAAGGCCACAAGGGGAATGAAGTTTAAGTGTTTGAGCTTTTTACGGTGAAAATTTGTATTTAAAAAGAACAAATGTTCTAGAACTTTTTATAGTATTTAGAGCTATGAGAGGGCACCTATTAAATGGTTACAAAAATACATTAGGTACATTTAATAGCTTCTTTAGTGTCATATTTTTTAAGAAATCTAATATCAAAATTACAATGCACAATAAAGCGGAAGACAAAAAAAAAACTTGAACAGATCTAATTGGACTGTGCGGGCAAAGAGAGATGGGTTTATGTACATTGTACTACTCAATACTCATTTATCAATAATCATCGCATTAGGTTATTTATAAAATAATTAAGTCTTTAAAAGAAATAGTCTTATTTTGAGTCTAAAATCATCTTTCCAAAACTAGGTCTTTTTTCCCTTTTTGGGGGGACATCTAACCTTTTTGTGGCAATATTAAATTTTGAAATTATTTTTATAGTTATTTTTCTTTTAATCTCCATATAATAGAACCTCTTTTCCGCACATAGGTAGGTTCCAATAAATAACAATTTTTTTTCCTCCATAAAACCGCGATCTATCCTAATGTATATACTTTTCGCTATTCTTGCGTTATTGTTGGAGGCTCCAAACATTACATCGGATATCTCGTAAAAAATTGGGAATAGATTAATCTTTCCTTTAGTTTTTTCACGGTGTCTAAGTAAATTGGTCTTTTACCATTTTACGGGGATAATTCCCTTATTAATAACTTTTTTATTTGTTCATGTGTGTAAAGTGAACAGAATTTACATTATTTTATGTGATATTATAGTGTAGGGTTCTTTAATCTTTCAAGCTCCGGGTCACATCAATAAATTCACAATGATCGGGGGGCCACATGACTGCCAAAAAAATATTGTAATCAGGAAATTTATTTTTAAAAAAGGGGGAGGTTGGCTTTGCAAAACTACAACTGATTCTAAGAGAAGAGATGGTGCGTATATATATATAAAATATTGGTTTCAAAAAAGTAAAATGGAAGTAGAATTATAAAATACTTTGCAAACCTGTATAAGAGTCCACCTTTTTTCTCAATAAATTTCTGGGATTTTATGCTTAGTCATAATTTTTATATTTAAAGTTATTTAAAATACAGTGAAATTTTTGAAAAATTTGTTATTTAAAAAAATTATCTCAAATGGATACCAACACATCAGTGAAATGTTTTAAGTATCAAGAATATTAGATAAAAATAACCTTTTTTGCGACAACAGCAGACAAGGCATTTTTTTTTTTTGAAATTGACACAAATTTAAATTTTTTCAGAGGGCCACGGGTTGAACACTTCTATTATAACGTATGTAAAAAAAAATTAATTTTAAATTTAGAATACAACATATCAATATAAAACGCTGTCATCGAATGGAATATTCCTAAAACATGAAAATGTATTATGAAAAATACAATCAAAACACGAGAAGGTTATTATTAATCTTAAAATTTTAAATAACAATGCACGTGAGCGTTTTCTTAAAATTTTTAAATTGTTTGCCTCATAAATTGCTTTATTTTAATAGAAAATCAAGGTGTAAGCTTTTTTGCTCTTTTTCGGTAGTTACTCATAAAACTCAAATGGGAAATTAATAAGAGAAGTAAAAGTTCTCTCTGAAACATATAAAACTCTTCTCGTGTACCTTCTTTGATTTATTTTGAATGTACAAAGACAGTTTTTGATGTTTCAACATTGCTAAAAACTCTAAAAAGATCTAAGTATATTGAAAAACACACTAAAAAAACTATTCTTCCAAACCATTAGTTTTATTTTCTCTTTTGAATAAAAAGTAAATAATTATTCAATCCACTGAGAGAGAAGGAATCTGATCTTGAAGCATCATAGTCGTCAGTTGAAATAAAGTTTAAAAAACATACTAAAACAGCATTCAAATATGTGTGTGACCTTCTAGTGTTCTTTTTATACCTATTCTACAACACAGTATACAAAAGATTCCTGCGAAACCTATACAAATATTCCGCAAGAAAACATTTTTTTGAAATGCAAAGTAACAATAATTCACAACTTCTTCAGTTTACTTTTAATTCTCTATTCTCTTCAAGAACCTCTCCTATCCATCAATGCCGAAACTCGGTTCGATGGAATACCCCATTCAGAAACATGCTCACGGACTAATCCAAACCGTGAAACGAATACCCAACATTTCAGCACAAAAGGAGAGGCTTGTTCTCATTAACAAGAAGATTCTTTTTACCTTCACTTTATCACTGCTTCATAATAAGAAGACACCATTTACGTGATCGGCGTGCATCACTCGGGTGAACCAGATATGCCTAAGATGTAAAATAGAAAACGAAAGAAAGCCAGGGGGAGGCGGAGAAAGAAAAAACGAAAGGAAAGAAAAAGAACAACAAAAAAGAGTCCTCAAGGAGATGTGACAGAAGTGCCGGAAGGTATGCAGAAAGTGGACTTCGCGACCTCTTCAGTGCACTTCCGTTGGTCATCAGCATGCACCTCGTGTAAATGTGGATCAAGTGAGCTGTAGAAAGCCCGTGGGATTTGTATATATAAGCGCCGGTGACAATCCAATAGACACTCACACTCATCCTTGTCTTATTTGTAGGAGTCCAGTTCCGAAGTTCGCTCTCCAGCTTAACCATGAAGGTATGTATGCTTTAGATATTGGAACTTAGTGAAACATTTTGAGTGAACTCAGAATATTCTTTGTTAGGGGAAGAAAATTCACTGATGGTCTGTAGGAAATACTTTAAAATACATTTTAAAATAAATAACGTTGATAGGACTCCACTTCCAATTGGAGAAGTTAATAAAATTATTAAAAATTTTATTCTCCTTAAAATACGTTTGATTTTGATCATTCCATCAGGTTAAAACTAAATTTGCTAAATTCATACTCTTTAAAGAAATAAGTTTAAAAGCATATTCTTTATAATATACTATAAGTTTTTATATACTAATTTGTTGAATTTATAGTCTAAAAAAGTCTTAAAAAATAGTCTTTATATAGTCTTAATATAGTCTTTAAAAAATAAGTTTAAACGTATATTTTTTTATTTAAAAAACTGCAAGTAATTTTCATCATAAATAGAAATACACGAAGTAATTTTAATTAAATGGAAAGTTGAATTAAGCTTTATCGGTTTATATATAACTATACTGAACATTTTGAATTCGTTGTCACTTAATTGATTCAATATTATATCAATTAGATACTTTTTTTAAATATTAAAAAGGTGTATTGTAAGCAGATATTGCCCTGTAATACGATACATACTAAAAGCTTTAAAATAAATCACTTAATATTTCTTTTAAAGGCCCGGAAAGTTTCCTTAAATTTTTTCAATTTATATATAATTTAGGTTTTTTCTAAGTTTTTCTTCAATTCATTAATGTTTTGAAAGGTTTGGAATAATCCAATGAAACTCAATAAGTACTATATTTTTCCATCAGGGAAATTAAGGATCAAAACCTTAAGCTAGATATAAACTTTTGGTGACCTTTCATTTTAATCTTTGAATGAACTCTTGTGTTAATACTGATTTAAGATGAAGCTAATTTTAAAAATTGCTTTAAATATATACCAAGTGTCAGAATACTAAATTTAAATCTTCCGAATTAGTTTTTAATATTTAAATCTAAGCCCTAAATTTGGTGAGCTAGGTTTATTATTTGAACCCCAAGACAAAAATTTTATTTCAGTTTCAATATCTAAAAATGTAGCACTTTGTAAGAAAAGGTATGATTATGTAATCTCATCGGTCTCTATCTCTCATTTCCATTAAAACTTCTATTCATGGAGAGGGGTGCATTTAGAAAAACATAATTATTTTAATTTTAGGTTAAAAAAAGTATCTTTGAAATAAAATATAGAATAGTTTACCGAAAAAAGTTCAATTTGTGTGTATTTTAAAGTATTTTCTTTCGATATATAGAAATAATTTATTTTGAAAAATATATAATTTATAAACATTTAATATAAAGAAATGCTTTCAATAAATTTGACATTTAAGACGTTTATGTCTCATAGCATTTCAAACTTCTGAAAAGTGTTAAGTAAAAAAATATATATTTTAATTTAATTTGTATTGAGGCATTTGGGGGGTCGTTACTTTAAAGGCAATCACGATTGTATAACAATAGTTTTATATAAATGTATAATATTTAAGATACAGCATTTTTATTAAACTTATTCGATTCTTCAAAGCACTACTGGCTAAGTAAAATAAATTTCAAACACTGGAACTAGCATCATTTTCTCCCACATGTATCAAACTAGTATTACTTTTCATTCTAAGTTTCAACAAAATGGTCCTGGTTTCTTGATTAAACTGATTTAAAAACATGGTAAATGTGCTTTTTATTCGATTTATTGATTTGATTTTAAAAAAAATTCTGTATAAATTAATTATTTTGTTATATATTACAGGTCTTCATTGTTCTTTCTGCCTTAATCGCAGTCGCTGTCTCTCAATTAGCCGTAAGTATCTTAAAAATTTATTTCAAACATGTTATACATAAATCTCAAATATTTTCAGAACTACTCTCTCTTTTCCCAACATTATTAAAATACTTCAAAAAATTTCAGTTGTGAGAAAAATTTATTAAAAAAAAACCCTTAAGAATCCACTTTAATCTGCTCAGTTTGAATTAAAGTTTTTATTTCTAAAAGTGCATTATATATTTTTATTGTTAAATCATACTAGCAAAAAATTCCACTTGCATAGAAATCCGCAATAATTTGCATATTTAAAGCTATAAGTTCGAGTAAAGGAATGTTATTTTAGAATTATTAATGTAAGAATGTTTTATTAAAATAGCAGTTATTTTTCAATTCCTTCTATTAGCTCACTCTCTCTATATATTTATTTATATATATATTTATCTTGTTCAAATTTTCAATCGTTAGTTAAATACTTTCTATTCATCCGATCAAGTTGAAATAAATTTTTTTAAACCTGAAGTGGATGAAACTCGATGTTAATACAGTTTTTTTAAATATTAATCATTAATTACCAGTTAATTAATTTAATTTAATTAACTACCGGTTTTAGATTTGTCTCCATTGTTGTAACAATGTAACTGCTAAGACAATGACAAAAGTTGGCGTTGAAAAACTGGTTTTCCAGCCAAACTTGCCAAACCGGGTGTGCCTTATTACAACAATGCAGACAAATCATGCTCTTTTTTTAATTCCTACTTTATTAGTTCACTCTCTCCCTATATATATCTTGTTCAAATTATCAATCGTTAATAATTCAATCCATTCAAAGTAGAAGTCGACTTAAAAAAAATTTTATATTACTTGTTTTTAATTTGAACATATCAGCCTTGTTCTTACTTTTTTTAATTATAGTTACAATACCCAAAAATATTTATCGGAAACTTTTTTTAATTCTTCATACATATTGATGTTTATGTTAAAAGGAATAATTTGAATAATTCATATGAGTTCCAGTTTGTATCCTTCACAACTTACTTGATTCCATCACAAAGAAATGATTTCATCTTCTAGGATCCTTTGGCACAACCTACCCCCTATTCCTTCAGTTACAACTCAAACACCGAAGATGGAGGAAGCAGTGGTCACCAAGAATCTGGTGATGGTTCTGGACGAGTGAGTGGATCTTACACTGTCACCGATCTTGAGGGACACTCCAGAGTTGTTGACTACGTTGCTGATGAATTGGGTTTCAGAGCTACCGTCAGGACCAACGAACCCGGAACCGCCAACCTCAACTCTGCCGATGTCACCATGGAGTCCTCTGGAGACGATAATGGAATTGCTGCTGCCTATGCCGGTAACATTCCCGCCCCCGTTGCCCCAGTAGCCCCCGTAGCTGGTCGAGCTGGAGTCCGATATGTCTTGGTACCAGTCACTGACCCCAGAGCCCGAGGATACTATTAAATTATTAGAGTTTAATATTGTTTTTGTGGTCTTCATAGTTTTATATAAAGATAAACAGAACTCGGAGTGGGTATCTATAAAGAATTTATATCATCGTGAATTGTCTTCTTCGTAACAGAAACTGTGTTCTTAAAAGTTAGATGTTGTCGCTAAACAAGTCATTGGGTCATAGATGTGCCATCCTTTTTATTCTCGGGTTTCTTCTTCATTTATAGATCAAAAGCTATTGTAATTGACACTGAATAACCATTAAAATAAAATGAAAATATCTATTTCCTTGCTTCCATCATTGAAAGTCTTATAGTTCGTGAAAACCTGGCTTAAAAAATACTTATGATAATACCTGAAAATTGTACCTGAAATGTACCTGAAAAAAAACATCTCTCTATATTCAGGTATTAATAACCGATTGCAAAATTATGCTAATGGAATTTACTTAAAAAATTAAATATTATTTAAAACATCCAAAAATATATCATGAACGTCTAAGTCATAAATGTCCAAAGCGATCTTAGAATATCCGGACTGCTTATGCTACTAATTGCATTTATAGCATTTCTTTCTTTCGTATAGGCTCATTTTTTTTTCTTTTCTGTCTCTTAATGTGTCCGGGTATTATATATAGTGTTTTTCATCTTGTAGAACATTCTTTTTAGTTTTACTTTGGTTAAAAATGGGTGCTTTCTAGGTTTTTCTCTTCAAAGTGAAATGTCGTAAAAGCATAAGTCAATAATTATCATTAGAAATATAGATTAAATGAAAAAATAAAGTTAAAAAAAACTCTGGGTTATTCATTTACTATTTCTATAAAATAAAAATAGAAATTAGTGTAGTGAATCCAGTCAATTGTTCATGTTATTCAATGTCAGCATCATGAATAATTTATGTTTTTTATGCCAATATTGCTATGCTTCTACTTAAATTTAGAGCTTTTTGAAAGAAAAACTGTAAATAAAAATTTAGTGACTTTGTGATAAAACAAATGCCAAGAAACAATGTGCTTGTTTTGAACATCCATAGTTTTATAGTTTATATGTGTGGTTGAATAAATCTATTTGTTGCAATTTATTAAATGTTGTTTGTATTTATTACATTCCAAAAAAATTTCACCATTCTTAACAGTTCACATTTGTTATATTTTTTTAAAAATTTGGTCTTACACATTTTGGTATATTTTTTAAAATTTCACTAATTCTTATATATATATAATTTTAGTATTCTTAAATTTTAAGTATTTTTTGCAAATAAAAATACAAATGCAGGAAACACATTTTTATTTCAGTATAATTCCCACAATATTGAAAAGTTATTCTTTACAAAAAAATTATATTTTGCTAATATTTTTTGTTAAGTATCAATAATTAAAAAATATTTTTAAATTTGACAATTGTTATTTGAAAATACCTTTTTACAATAAAAACACAAAAGTAACGAAAAAATCTTTTTTTTTACGCTGAAGAATAGTAAAGTATACAAATTAATACTTTGAAGATTTAAAAATTTGTTTGTTTTTCTTTTTAGTTTAAAATAAGTAAATAAAATATTTTAAAAAATACATTAAGAATTAATTAATTGTGTGCGATGTCTATTTAGGACTTAATATTTGAAGATATCTAATATTCTATTATTGGTAATACTTTTGCAAAATGTTCCAATCAAATGCATAAGATTTAAATCAGTTATTAATATTTTTATTAATTAAAACAGAATAATATTAATTAAAACAGAATAATTTAAACTTAAAAATACATTATGATACACTAAAAAAAATTGGCCCACATAAAAAGTGTTTTTACTTTTAATTAATTAATAGCCCTTACCTAGTATCTTTATGTTCTCTAGAAAACTATAATAAATATTCCAACTTGAAACAAATATAAAAAATTGAAAACTAAATTTTTAATCGAATCAGCAAACGAATTTCAAACAATTGCCAAAATGCAACATAAAATTTCTTTCACCAAACGATATTAAAAAGGCATCTAAAATAATAATAAAATTAACAGAAATCCAAGCCAAGTTAGGCTTTTGAAGCCAACAGCTGGTATACAATGATTCCATTTTTTCCTGTTAAGGTTTTTAGCAGAATTGAGCTTTTAATCTTCTCAACGCATAAGCTATTAAACTACTACTATACTACTTCAATTTTGTGATTTAATATTTCTGATATACTATGATGACTTTTTTATTTTAATATTACTCAGATTTTCATTGTATTCCACCGTACCAAAAATAGTTAAAGGTTCGATTAGAACCACGTTAGTTACTTCTAGTAGGTGAATCTTAGTGTAGAAAGGCATTTAAGGAATATATAAAGAGAAACGCGTGCAATTACCAAAAAGAATTTAGAAATATGTATGAATAACGGAATTAAATATTCGAAAAAAATTCACACGTCTCATTTTTTTTAAAAAAAAGTTTAACTCAAATGATATTTATTACTTATCCTTTATTACAATAAAAACCTAAATTTATTTCTAGCATCATATTTATGGGGAAATATCCTAATTTGGGACCTCCATAAATTATGGGCAAATATCCTCTTTGGGGACTTTATCATTTCATCCACATAAATTATTAATTTATTTCAAGTTTTTTAATTGCTTATTTTTAAAAAAATTCTACCTAAAAACTCGTTCCCGTCCTAGCAGGAAGCATAAATTGTGAAAAAAGAGATCCCGAACAAAGTTTTCCAGTTATTCAATCGTTTCCATCGCTCAGATCATAAATATTGATCAATGGTTAATTCAGTACACATCACTATATTTGTGTGAGAAGATCGGCTTAAACCTCTAAGCCCATGTTTCGTTACATAGTCTTATCAGTATTCTCATGTGGTCGCGGTGGCCAAGTGGTCTAGGCATCGGATCATGGCTAGCGTGTCATGAGTTCGATCCTAGTACCACTAAAGATCCGCCGTGTAGGGGAGGGATGCACGTTAAATCTGTCGAGAGCTCAAACGTCCTCCCGTTGGTGTGGTGTGGTAGTTAGGAGAGGGGGTGCCAGCTCAGGTGTCATCCGCGTCACTTGATCATGGTTCAAAATTACGCGGACCGTCGCCAAAAGCTCTCGTGTTGCTAATCAGTGCGACGTTAATATTCACTCACTCAATCAGTATTCACACAACTTGAAATCCATTCCACAAACTGAAAGCAACAAGTTGAAATTAAGACCTTCGTGATATCCGCCATTTAACAACCTTGACTCAAAGCTTCTGATTAATAACATCTTGAAACTGACATTTTTATAGTTTACTAGTAAAATATCCTTCCCCCTCCAACCCCCATAATTCTCAGGACACGTATTTCGAGTAAAAAATTTCATTGGACTATATCGAATTCTTTCTTTTTGCAACGCTGCAACAATGCAGGCATGAAATATTTTTGTATCACGTAGCATATCTTACTTTGAGAAACGCAAAAAAAGAATCATGAATGGAAGAGTTAAAACATTCTTTAAAAATGCAAGTAAAAAAGGAAATATTCACTGATCAAAAATTATGCATTGTTGTTTATCAAAATTTCAACACCAGCAAGGAAATCAAATAACAAACCTTCCTTAGTGTGCCTATACAGCGTAGTAAGAAGAAAATATGATTTAGTTTGTGGGCTAGTTGGGAGTACACAGGGTCTGAAATTAGTATTTACAGCTACCGTCTCTGGCAACTAAAATTGTTCTAATCATTGGGCATCGAATCGAACTTGGCTTGGAGGGCAGGCAAGGGCAACTTATTTCATGCCGGTTCAAGAATGTGCCACGCTTAGTTAGTTTTAATGGATAGAAAGCGGTGGGAATTCATAGTCTTTCGTCAACCCATGACGAGATATTTTCAATTGGTGAGAGGTCTGGAGAACTTGCTGGCCCGGGCAACTCTCGAGCATCTTCTGCATCGAGGTAGATCAGGACGGGACGGACAACATGCGATCTTGCATTATCTTGTTAAGATATGACTTCTGTAAGCCATCAAAAGCGGGTGTTTTCACCTACCTTGAGATATGTGAAATGTAACTCTGACTGTTCAGATTACCAACGAGGCGAACAAGAGGCATTCGTGTCGTGTTTACCCATTGGCTTTCCATACTATTACACTAGGAACAAAACCTGTATGATGATATCGAATACAAGCAGGTCATGTGAGTCCTCCTCACTGATTTCAGACATGGATACGTCCGTCATAAGGCTGAACGTAAATGCGGAATTCTTCTGAAAAGATGACGTGGTTCCACTCCTATATCCAGTTCTGTCGACGCCAAGCGTCTATGTAGTGTCAAAAAAGAAGCCTTAATATAATGGTCCCCTTTGTAAACAATTCATACTGCTCCAAATTCGTCGTACTGTCCATACAGATACTTGTTCTGCAAATAAGCTCACTTTCTGACTTAAAGTCCTTGAGGTGATTGTACGATTTTACAAGACAGATCTGAGAACACGTTTGTCCTCTCGAGCGTTAGTGGAGGGAGATGAGATCCTGCGCCACTTTCAAAATGACCCTCCTGAACCCCTTGACCCCACATTCACATGACAGTCATTGGATTCCAACCAATGTGAGTAGCAATATCGCTACGATAAAAGGCATTCAAAATAGGCGATGGACCTGTCGCTCTCGAATTCCGATTCGTGATGGTACTCTTTTATCCTTCTTCTATGAAGTATAATATGATCTTTTTACAAAAACAACTTTCAAATAAAATTTCTAAATGAGAAGAAACTCACTGAGTAACTTTCCTGCTATGAAGAGTTTCAGAAGCCTTTTCTCCTTCCTGAATTTTTCGATTGCACTTCTTCAAGAAAATACAGGATTTTGTGGAATTACCGGTGCGTTCATGTGATCTTTTCTTTCTTCAATGAAATTTATTCTCTTTTGAAAACATGAGTAACGAATCTCCGGGTTAACCTAACAATCCTTCTCTATTTTCAAGCCTTCTAATTGTCCTTTCACTCCCCCCCCCCTGCCCCTCGTTTTCCCTTTCCTTTTGAATCTACAAAGTCTTTTCTAAGCCACAGATACATGCTTTTTCGCAAAAGCGCTAATGCTTGGAGCAACTTGTGTTTTATTTATAAGCGACGATAAATATAAATTTTTAATTTTTGAAACTGCTGGACTCATACTTAGAAAATTTTAACTTAAGTATTAGTTTGAAATAAAATTGAAAAATAGCTCGTAGTATATACCGTCGTGTTCAGAGAAAAAGCTACATATCTATTTCAATTCCTACGATTAGTTCACACTATTACTCTCTCTTTCTCTCTCTCTCTTTATATATATACACACACTGGTGTCCAAAAGTTAAGCATAAATCGTAAAATGAGAAAATCATGGAGTAAATATTCGTAAAATTATTCAAATTTCTTGCGGATATTAATTGGGTGAAGAAAAAACATTGGGTTTATGCAAAACTTTTCAGTCGACTACGTCCTGCGCGAAACACCGGCGCATGTCAGAATGCGGAGAAACCGATTCACGCAACATAGGCAGTTCAGACAAGTTTGTGCAACTGCTGTGCAAAGGAACGTTGTTAACCATCAAACAAGGTGAATGATGGCACAAAGACGCCAATTGGACATGTTTACGAAAGGAAGAATCATTGGAATGCTGGAATCCTCAAGATCACAAACTGAAGTGTGTCGAATTCTGAATGTAGACCAGTCTGTGATCTCAAGACCGTGGCAGAGGTTTCAAAGAACGGGAGATGTTACCCGACAACCAGTATCAGGTCGACCAAGAGTCACAACCCCTCGCCAAGACCGATATCTGGTAATAAGTGTGCGACGTCAGAAGCGCAGTACTGCCAGAGCACTGGATTCGACGCTCACAGTCGCCACAGGAATACGAAATTTCGAGACAAACTGTTTACAGGAGACTCAATTGTGCTGGTATGTATGCCAGAAGACCACAGTTTGCATTCCCCTCACGTCTGCGCATAAACGCGCTCATTCGAACTGGAGTTTGAAACATCAACATTGGAGTGTGGGAGAGTGGGCCAATATGATGTTCAGTGACGAGCCCCGGTTTAGTCTAAGAAGTGATTCTCGACGGGTAACGATGTGGAGAGAACGTGGAACACGTTTTGAACTAAGAAACATAACGGAAAGACATCATTTTCCATCAAGGGGAATAATGGTATGGGCAGGCATCATGATGGACGGCCGCACAGACTTTCATTACTTTGACACTTGTTCTGTGACTGCTCAAAGATACAGAGTCGAAGTTCATGAGCCTTATTTTCGCTTGTTTCGAGGTGCTGTAGGTCCTGACTTCATATTCATGGGTGATAATGCGCCATGTCACCGAGCGGTGCTGATTGATGATTTCCTTGAAACGGAAAACATCCAGCGCATGTCGTGGCCTGCGAACTCCCCTGATTTAAAGCCTACCGAGCATATATGGGATATGCTCGGGACACAAATTGCAGCCCTTTCGCACCCACCAAGCTCCGTTTCAGAACTGAAGAGAGCTCTCCAAGAAGCTTGGAACCGTTTGAGCCCACAACTCATTCATCATCTCATAGCAAGTATGATAAATCGCTGTGCAGCGTGCCTGGCTGTCAGAGGTGACCACACGCCTTATTAAACTGCACCATCAGTATTTTATTTAATGTTTTCTTTCGTTTTTCTTTAAAGTGTGAATCCTTGCTATGCTCAGTTTTTTTTCAAACTGCTACTTTGGATAATAGAATTAATTATTATCATTCTTTTGATTTGCTTCCTTATTTTATAACTATTTTACACTCGCATATCACGTTTCCCGCCATTCTGATTTACAGTTCCTTCTTTATGCACATAATAATCAATTATGCTTAACTTTTGGACACCAGTGTATATATATATATATACTAGCTATTACCCGTCCGCTTCGCTGGGTATTTCATGATGTTTTATAAATTTTTACTGCTTATATATATGTATAAATTATTGATATCGAAGTCCTAGCATTAAGAATTCGATTGAATTGAAAAATATACTTATACCTGTAACTGTCACCTGTTGATAAAAAAAAAGGGCAGAACTCATCTAATTTGTATTTTCTAAAAATCTCTAAAATTGAAGCATAGAATGATGTTTGCTCTTTCGTAATTCAAAAACCAAGTGGATTCCCGCAAAACCAATTTTCGGTGGATCTCTACTCCGTAAATTGAACATGCAAGCCAAATTTCAAGTCTAAATCGAACAGAAAAAAGCAAAAGTTTTACTATAAATATCCCCGTAATCCCGTTGAGAGCCGTTTTCCAAAATTACCGCTCTTAGCGGATTTCAATTCAACAAAAGAAAAATGCAAACCAAATTTCATTATTATAGTCCTTGTAGCTCGAAAAAAGTAATTTTTTTTGTCAATACGTCCCAGTAACCCCCTGCAACCCCCCAGAACTTGATTTACTTAAAATTTATTCTTAGTGGATCCCTATTCAACAAAAGAAACATGCTTAACAAATTTCAAGTATATGGGTCTAACAATTAAAAACAGGAATTTTTTTCTGTAACTCCTCTTGACCCCACGCAAACATCTTTGGGGGTCAATTTTCATCTTACTCTTTGTTAGAGGAACTCTATTTCATGAAAGGAACATGCCTACCAATTTTCAAGCAGGATGATCGAGTAGTTTAAAAATGGAAATATTTATCGATTACGCCTCTTAATCTCCCGAAATTAAACTTGGTAGTTGATATTCGCGAAACCCATTTTGTAGCGGTTCTCTACTTTACGAAAGGAATCTGCTTATCAAATTTCAAGACTGTACGTCTAACAGTTTAAAAATGGGGATAATTGTCCATAACGCCACTTGAGCCCCCGCAACGCCACTTCTGGGTCTGTTTTCACAAAACCCATTTTGTAGGGGAATTACACTCGATGAAAGGAATCTGCTTAGCAAAATTTGAAGACTGTGCGTCCAATTAATTAAAAATGCAAAAAAAAATTATCAATAACGCCCCTTGAACCCCCCCAACACCACCTAGGGTTCGATTTTCACAAAACACATTTTGCAGTGTATTTCTATCCTATGAGAGGAATCTGCTAACCAAATTTCAAGACTGTGAGTCTAATAGTTTAAAAAAAGAAATAATTATTTATATCTGCCCTTAACCCCCCCCAACACCCCTTGGGGGTCAATTTTCTCCAAACCCGTTTTGTAGCGGATATTTACTCCATGAAAGAAACATTCCTACCAATTTTCAAGCAGGTAGGTCAAATAGTTTAAAAACGAAAATATTTATCTCTTACGCCACTTGTTCACCTGCAACGCCACTTAGAGGTCTGTTTTCACAAAACTTTCTTATAGCTGATCTCTACTCTATGAAAGAAATCTCTTTATCAAATATAAAGACTGTGCGTCTAATAGTTTAAAAATGGAAATAATTATCTATAATGCCCTTAAATCCCCTCAACGCCACTTGGGGGCAATTTTCACGAAACCCATTTTTAGCGTATCTCTACCCTATGAGAGGAATCTGCTTACTAAGTTTCAAGACTGTACGTCTAATAACTTAAAAATAGGAATTTATAACGCCCCTTAAACCCCCGCCCCCGCAACACCCCTTGGGGGTCAATTTTCTCAAACCCATTTTGTAGCGGATATTTACTCCAGGAAAGAAACTTACCTACCAATTTTCAAGCAGGTAGGTGAAGTAGTTTAAAAACGGATATATTTATCTATTACGCCCCTTAATCCCCCGCAACGCCACTTATAAGTCTGTTTTCACAAAACCCGTTTTGTAACTGATCATTATTCTACGAAAGGAATCTATATATCAAATTTAAAGACAGTGCGTCAAATAGTTTTAAAATGGAAATAATTATCTATAACGCCCCCTAAGCCCCTGCAACGCCACTTGGGGGTCGATTTTCAGCAAACTCATTTTGAAGCGGATCTCTACTCTCTGAAAGGAATCCGCTTACCCAATTTCAAGATTGTACGTCTAATAACTTAAAAATAGGAATTTATAACGCCCCTTAAACCCCCCGCCCCCGCAACACCCCTTGGGGGTCAATTTTCCCAAAACCCATTTTGTAGCGGATATTTACTCCAGGAAAGAAACTTACCTACCAATTTTCAAGCAGGTAGGTGAAGTAGTTTAAAAACGGATATATTTATCTATTACGCCCCTTAATCCCCCGCAACGCCACTTAGAAGTCTGTTTTCACAAAACCCGTTTTGTATTTGATCATTATTCTACGAAAGGAATCTATAAATCAAATTTAAAGACAGTGCGTCAAATAGTTTAAAAATGGAAATAATTATCTATAACGCCCCCTAAGCCCCTGCAACGCCACTTGGGGGTCGATTTTCAGCAAACTCATTTTTAGCGTATCTCTACCCTATGAGAGGAATCTGCTTACTAAGTATCAAGACTGTACGTCTAATAACTTAAAAATAGGAATTTATAACGCCTCTTAAACCCCCGCCCCCACAACTCCCCTTGGGGGTCAATTTTCCCAAAACCCATTTTGTAGCGGATATTTACTCCAGGAAAGAAACTTACCTACCAATTTTCAAGCAGGTAGGTGAAGTAGTTTAAAAACGGATATATTTATCTTTTACGCCCCTTAATCCCCCGCAACGCCACTTAGAAGTCTGTTTTCACAAAACCCGTTTTGTAACTGATCATTATTCTACGAAAGGAATCTATATATCAAATTTAAAGACAGTGCGTCAAATAGTTTAAAAATGGAAATAATTATCTATAACGCCCCCCAAGCCCCTGCAACGCCACTTGGGGGTCGATTTTCACCAAACTCATTTTGTAGTGGATCTCTACTCTCTGAAAGGAATCCGCTTACGCAATTTCAAGATTGTACATCAAGTAGTTTAAACATGGAAACAATTAATATTAAAGCCCTTAACCCCCCGTAACCCCCCTTGCGTTTCGAATTTCGGAAAATCCTTTCTTAGCTGATGTCTACTCTATCAAAGGAACATGTCTACCAAATTTCAAGTCTGTAGGTTGAATAGTTCCAGAGATTTCGTGATTAGTCAGTCAGTCAGTCAGTCAGTCAGTCAGTCAGTCAGTGAGTGAGTCGCTTTTCTCCTTTATATATATAGATATATTGGATATCTTGTTCAAATTTTAAATCGATAATGAAATACTTTTTGTGCATCCACTCAAGTTCAAACACATTTTTTGAACTTTTGATGAATGACACTTAATGTTGATACAGTTTTTTTCAAATATTAATTCATTAATTAAATTTAACTAATTAATTATAAATTTAGAAATGTATTTCAATCGATATTATTCTTCTAGATGGCAGCACTATTGGATAAATAGCTTTTGTTATATTTGTGATGAATATTTAACTTAACCTGAATAATCATATGCTAGTTTGACGTCAGTATTCCTTTTCCACAGGTTTTAAGACAAATTCTCACTTATTTTCCTTACAAATTTAATGTGGTCAAAAAGATTTTAGTGTTAATTTAAGAGGTGTTTTGCTGCTTAATATTATAATTCTGCCATATGTATATACATATTTATATTAATTGTAATTATTTAATAAAAAGTAACTAAAATAAAAAATTTCTTTGTAGACCTATGTAGAAATTGACTTAAATTTCTTTTTATATTACTTGTTTTTAATCAAAATTTAAGCCCCATTATTTAGCAAATCATTGTATGATTATATTGTCAAAGTATGTAATAATAAGAAATTCAGTTAATCATAAGATTCAAAATAAATTTTTTTTAAAAAAGAATTTTTAAAAATAATTGTAACATTTAAGTTTTTTAAATATTTTTTGGTATAACGTACATTAAAAAGCATAATTTATAAATTAAGTTTCATGATTTATAAAATAAGTTTTTCGATTCATCATCATCTGAAAATCTTGCACCCCTAAGAGTTCTTATCTACAGGAAAATGCAAATGAAAAAATATTATACTTTTACCGAATATTTATCAAATTAAAAGTAGATGGAGGTACGCTTAACGTGCACGTCGTGTCTTACTTCATTTTTATGTAGTTGAAAGAATTATGTAACATGTTCTAGACGAAGGTACAAATATAAAGCAAAAAATTCTTGTAAAAGATATTTTTGGTTAGAAATTCCATCATTACTAGCTAAGTTTTCACTCACCGTGAATACGAAGTACCTTTAATTAGAAAGATATAATGACTTAATAGTTAAAAGCACGTACATTTCTAGTATTACCGTTTCGTATAATTTTTCGTTACCTTCGCCTTGATTTTCATTCGATTTCTTGATTTCATTGGTATTCTAAAGTATTCAGTTTAAAAGTTAATCATTTAAGCTGAGATTTATCTTTAAAATTATTAAACTCTTAATAATTTTTCTCCATAACTTGTAAAATATCTGCATAAAAATGCCATATATATATATCCTTTTAAGACCCAGCCTGCACGTTCATGTTGGAACACTTCACGTTTCAAAGGGTAGCAAAAATATTTTGCATTATTTTTTCCCAGTATTATTGGTTTTAACAGTGTTAAGAGCCAGAAGATAGTAATATTTATGGATAAAAATATTTCGGGTCTTAAGGGGATAAAAATGTTAACCCGCACAAAGAGTCATAAAGATTAAACATTTATTTCATTATCATAAAAAGTAAACCTGTGAAGTGTAGGCTTATTGCTCCTATTTATTTGTTTCTGATTTATAATATTGATCTTATTATGTTTAGTAAACAGGAAAAATTAAGAATTTTGCATATGAATTCCATAAAAAACATGAACACTGAGTTAAGCCCATACCTTGAAAGTGAATAGTGTAAAAATATTTATTTATGTTACTTTTTGTATAAAAGAACAATGAAAGAGAGAGAAAATTAGTCTTCACATAATCAAATTTTTTTTTAAAAAACTATCTTGGAAAAAGTATGTAACAAAAAAATTATAATCAGATGCCGTACATGGACGCCATAGACCAGTGGTCATTATCACAGACTCATGGCCCGCCTGTGATGAGCTCGAGCTTTGTACTCAGGGTCCCCGCTTGGGTATTAAGCGCCCTTGTTCAAGTTGAAATTCGGCGCTCCTTTATGGGGTTCTGTTGCGCTCTTATAAAGTGCTACAAATAAAATGTGAAATACTCATTTATAGTATTCGAAATTTGACTTTCAAACTGAAAAGTTTTAAAATTATAATATTAAAACACGTTTGTCTTATTAATTTTTTTTTATTATTACATAAATTTTAAAAAGCAAAACAAAGCAAAAATGATATAAAATTTTTAAAGTAAAATATAAAAATTAGAAAATATATTCAAATATTGATTCTCCTAGCTTTAGCAGCTACAAATGCTCCTATCACAATTCCTTTATAAATCCATAATTTCCTCCAAAATTTCACTCTCTATGGATATAATTGACATGTCCAATAATCTCTCCTGCGCCATAGTAGATCGCATGTAGTTTTTTTTATAATTTTATGCTTTGAAAAACTTCGTTCTCCAGTAGCCACCGAAACTGGCTGGCAGGTTAAAGAAATCCGTAAAGCTATTGCAATATTTGGAAATGTACCGATAAGATTGTTTTCATAAATATAATTTATAACATCAATAGGTGACATATCCTCTTTGGTAAAACATCGCAAAGATTTTATTTTTTCGAAAAAATTTAATCCATCAATGTCCTTCTCATTAATATTTTTAGTATCCGTTAATTTTTGTTCTAATTCTTTGCAATGTTTTAAAACTTCATTGTTCTCCAGTTTTTTAAATTTAATCCATCAATGTCCTTTTCATTAACATTTTTAGTATCCGTTAATTTTTTT
>BMAO01022781.1:0-42488 GCA_019973975.1 Trichonephila clavata
GATATCGTTCAGTTGGCGACAGTTTGGCAACTTATTTGTCGCCAAGTATCGCCAAAATTGGCAATATTTGATGACTTTCGGTTCTCCTATTTTCTGGAATGTTCTATCACTTTCGCCGTGTCTATATAAGGCATACTAAAATGCAACATGAGTTGTTATTCAGACTTCTGAAGCTCAGACGCGCCGGCAGCCTCTGTTACTTTACGGGTGATTCCGTCGTGATTTATGCCGAAGAGAGTACGAAAGCCTACGGCTTGGCATTTGATCTATTTCCCGCTGGATCAGTACATTGCGTTGCGTTACTGTTGTGTTATATTACTGTGACTTCGGCTGTTTTATGCACTGCGAGAAACGATTTTCAAAACTGAGAGAAAACAGCTCACTTTTGAATACTTCACATTCTCAAAATAGCTCCGATGCACGCTTACTCAAATCTGAGAATCGCATATTCTCATATTGAGACACAAGTACATTCTCATTTTGAACCTGTTACGGGATCAAATTTTTGAGAATGAAAGATCGATATGAGTATATAATGCACTCATATTTGAATCTGTTAATGTATCAAATATGAGTTAAAACAATAAAATGAGTATGTATAGGATTTATTTTCGGTACTGTTGTATCTAATATGAATTTTTAACAGAAAAATATTTATTAACCCAAATCTTAAGGGATTTAAAAATGTGATACCTGAGTTGTAAATTTTCACTTTCTACATCTTACGTATTATTTTATTTTCATTTCATGAAATTTTTACACTTAACTTCGAAATCAAAATTCATTTTACATTTATTGTGTGTAACAAAAAGGTACTCGCATATTATCGCGAAAGTGCCTAAGTTAAAGATAACTCGCCAAATTGCAGTAACGATTTCGCATGTGTCCTACGCGCTGAATTAGCAACCATGTACTTCGTTTTATATAATGTCGCCAATACGGTGGCGACAATACGCAAGTATCAACAAAAATATTACTTTTCGAAAAAAAAAATGCAACTATTATTTGATCACAAACTGCATGTCTTCGAACTTATACCGCAAATATAAATCTTTGAAAACTGCAAAAATAAATTCGATGTTATCGTTTAACAAATGTGTATGCATTTTGAACTAGTTCCAGAAGCAATTTGATTCATTATTTATATTTATGTTTCTCTAGAAGCATTATATTGTTTCCTTAAAATCATATACAAGCAGAAAATTAACTTTTATTTAAAAAAATTCAGCCCTTCAATAATAAGTTATTAGAAATATCTAGGAAACATTATGATAAATAACAGATTTTTCTAAGTAAAAATTTCAAAACAATGCCAGAAAGAAATAGCTTTTTTACATATTATGTAACCTGAAGAAAAAAACCTTTTGACTAAAGTAACACTCATTAGGCCCAGGTGTGTAAGTACTCTTTATATCAATTGTTTTGTTTAAATAGAAACCTATCCACATGGAAATAAAGAAAATGCATTGCTATATTACAAACTAAGCTCGTTTTTTGTTAAAGCAACTGATTTTACACTTTCCTATCACCAAAGAAAACAAATATAATAGTTTTTAAGTTAATGTTTTTTTTTAATTAAAATACTTAAAAATTTTAGTCTTTAGAAGAATGTAAAAACAACTCTAACAGTACATTTTTGCATTAACAAAACATTTAGTTTTTAACCTAATGGAAAGAGCTTTTAGAGAAGTTTTCAGCACCCATTCAGAAGAAAAAATAACATCATAAGGACCAATAGAATCATAATTTAGCAATTTTACTTGCTGTACAGAATTTTATTTTCAATACCTTTTTTCAATTATTCACTGTTAACAAGAAAAATAAAACAAACCAAAATCATATTGCTGAAATATTTATTCTGGAAATTGTACACATACATATATACATAAAAAATAAACAAGAATATAAGTGAAATTTTTTTTTTATAAACACTATCTAATCCATATTATAGTCAACTCCATCCTTATTTGTGCAGAACAGATTATGTTTTAGTGTAATATACATTGTAAATATAGGAAAGTGTGTAAAAGTACATAAATAAACAACTTTTTAATTTTTTTATCAAATCATGTCTTTGAGTTACAAAATGTGAGTGAAAATGCCTTTCAAACAGTGTTGTTTCAAATAAATTACATGTTAGGATATGCGAGTCATCTAAATTATTTACTGCAGAATTTATAGATAGCTGGTTTTGAAAGTTCTCATTAGAGTAAAATTTTTACAAAGGTTGTTCATAATTATATAGTTTTCGAAATGACTATCTACAAAATTTAGCATAACACATGTAGTGATATGCTATGCCTGTATGAGTATTTAGAACATAATGACAAAGCTACAATGTGAAACCAATGGTCTTTGGCAGAAAGTGCAAAATGTATGAAATTCATAGATTAATTTTATCCATAAAATATGTATAAAAAAAAATTCAGAGCTATATCAAAATTTAAAACAAATTATGAGTGGAAACATTAAAAATCAAGATTTGTACTAACAAGCAGAAATGAAATTAGTGCAAATTAAAAATAAAGCATTCATAATTTAGAAACAAGATAAAAGATTTAAAAAATACAATTTTTATAAATATTGCACGTCTACCTGAATTTCACATTTATAAAAACAACAGTTAAAAAAATACCACACATTGGAACAATATATACAGGAACTAATTTGCTATCAGTACACTACACATTAAACATCTTTTAGAAGTGGTTTTGAAATCGCTGCAAAAATTTTGGCATCCAATAGTATTCAATCAATGATGATGGTCTCCCACTAAGAACTCAACATGACAATAATTTAAAAGAATGGCTTATTCCTGGCAAAAAAGGAATTACATTAAGAAGCAAAAACATAAGTACTTTTTTTTATAGAAAACCAATTAGAAAAATATGAATGCCAGGATTTAAAGAAATAGAACAAAAGGTATTTAGAAATGCCAAGAAAAAAGCAGAAAAAAATAAAATTGAAACTGGAAAAATAATAACTGCATATAAAAGAGTGGGGTGCTCAATATCAATTGTTATAATTTCTTACTAGTTCTATTCCAAAATGCAGAGTTAGTGTAAAAATGTAGTACAGAGGACCCCACGCCTTTACCACGATGACATTAATTTTCTAGTTAATCATTTTATTCTTATATTAAGATTTATTTCTTACTTTTTAGTTTGATAAAAAAGCATGTTTCTTAAAACTATAATTTAAATTAATTGTGCTTCAAATACGTCAGACTGAACAAATTACGTATTATCACAACAAATGCCAAATCTAATAATAACACACCAAGTTGGCAACCCTGATTGGTAATTGCGTCTTATTGCAACCTATTAGCGATATTATATGAAATGAAGCACCTGGCAGCCAATTCAGTGTGTACCACACATAGGAATTCGGGGTGGCCAACTCAGCGAGTTATTTAGAGTCAGCGATTGTCGCAAAAATACACAAGTACCCTCCGAGTTCCTGTGTGTTGAACGTGCTGAATTGGCAAACAGGTGCTTTGTTTCATATAATGTCACCAATTGGTTGTGATAATACGTAAGTATATACCAAGATTTATGTTTTTTCACTTGTGTACAACATACCTGCATACAGGAGTTTTTGTACCCAAGCTGTATTAATTTTTGGTACTTTCATAATATTGCAACCATATTGGTGAAATTATATGTAATACAACACATGGTAGTCAATCTGGCGCATACGACACATGCAAAATCAGGGTCACCAACTTGGCACGTTATCTTGAACATTGGCATTGTTGTGGTAATATGTATCGTAAAATCTGGTGTATGGTGCACACTTTTAACACAAAAAATAAGATTGAATTTTATGCGTGCACGTTATATACCAGGTATAAAAATAAGAGCTTTAAAAAATGTGAGCACAGGAAAAAAAATTAGATTTCTACATAGATCAAAATAATGGTTATTTAAAAGAAATGGCATTCCTTATGAACTTAAAGGGTTGCACTTCTAGATGTATACTATTTTTTACTAAAGCTTAGAATAAATGACTTTCAAACTTTAAGAGCATGACTCGCATACATCTCAGGTTTCTTCATGAAAATGGGGGTGCACATTTTCAGCAAATAAACATAAAAATTAAAAATTGCTACTTGAAAGTATAAGTGCATGTAATACGATGGTATACATGATATGCCAGATTTTATGGTAAAACATAATTTTTCTCTACCTTTCTTTAATGAGTAAAAGCATAAAATATATTTATATTGGGTTAAATATAAAGAATCTGATATATATACTTCATTTATTTTCATCCAAATAAACAAAACACTATAGTCACAATAAAGGAACCATAAAATAAATGTAATGAAATAATTTCTTTATGAGAACTTTTAAGACATTTTCCATAAGTTTACCAATAAGCTAGAAAAGTTCTTTAAAATCTACAAGAAATTAGTCTCTTAAAAAGATTACTAATTGAAAACAAAAATTTATTTTGTAGGCTTGCCTTTTTCAAGACATGCAAGCTATTTTAAAGTTCAATATGAAAATAAAACTATTCCAATGTAGCAAAGGAATACTTAAATTATTATTTGCCTATAAGCAAGTGCCCAAAAAATCAACAATGTGACTTATTATGAATCAAGTAAATTTCATTGAGATATGTGACTACCCAAAATTCGCAGTTTTGGTGAAAATTTTCAAAAATTACTTTTGTGTTTTTATTTTAAAGACTATACATTTAAGATTCCAAAAACACTCTATTTTTGTTTCTATGATATCTAGAAGCAAAGTTATAGCATAATTAGTAAACTGGAATTGGAGTTAACAAAACCAGATGCTGATCCCTACACAAAATATTTTTAAGATATTGAATTTAAAATTTCAGAACATGTTTTATTTAGTTCTATCTGTGTTATGAATCAAAATCTAATCTCTGTGTATATACAGTGAACCCAAAAAGTGTTCGTACACTTGCAATTTCCTATAAAATTTATTGTTTCCGACTAATAAAAATTAATATTTTGGAATTGTAATTTTTTTATATCTGTAACTTGTTCTTGGTGGAATGACATAATTATTTTTTTAAAAATTGTATAACTATTATTTTTAAAAATTCATAATCAAAAAGCTCCTGAAAAATTACGCCACTAAAGTCTTAGAACACTTAACAAAAATCTCAACATAGCTTTAAATATTGTATTTCTTTCTTAGTTTAGAACTTAGTAGGATATCTTTTAGTGTCCACAACAACTTTTGGACATCTTGATATAGATTTATTGAGTTTTTGTAATTTCTGCATTGATTTTCCTCCATGCTTCTGTGATTATTGTTTTTACTTCCCATTATGTGTTTATATGTCATGTTTTCTTTTTATTTTAAATCTAGTTCTCCCCAAATATGCTCTGCTGGGCTAAATAAATTGATTGAGGAGGTGTTTTCAAACTTTTGGGTACAGTTATAGAGACACCAGCAGTGTACATTGAGAGCAGTTCGCTTGGCGTCATTATCCTGTTAAAAAATGAAGTCGTCTGAAATATCCAAATTTTGAGAGGATAATTTAAAATTTCTCTTTAAAATATTTAAATAGAGCTCATGATTCTCAATACCATCAAAAAATACCAAATTACCTAATTCCTGAAGCCTATTTACACCCCCCTCCCTGGAAGAACACCTCTGTGTTGAAGCATGGAGGTGGAGGAGCTCTTGTTCCACATAAATTCACGGGATTAAATGCCTCATTTTTTCCTTTAAAACTATTATATGCCCATCAGAACCAAAAATGTTGAATTTTCTGTCATCCCAATCACTTTCCTGTCAATTTTGAATTTTCTGAAACTTAAGTCACAAGAATCTAGTTGGATGAATGAACCATGGAAGTGGAAGTGTTCTTGCGTGGGGCGTAAATCAGCCACAGAATTAAGTAATTTTTGATGGTATTGAGAATCATGAGCTCTAGTCAAATATTTTAAAGAGAAATTTTAAATTGTCTGTCCAAAATTTGATATTGAACACGACTTCATATTTTAACAGGATAATGAAGCCAAGCGTACTGCTCTCAAAGTACACCGCTGGTGTCTTTATAACTGCCCCAAAATTTTGTGATAACACCTCCTCAATCAATTTATTTAGCCCAGCAGAGCATATTTGGGGAGAACTAGATTTAAAATAAAAAAACATGACATAAACACATAATGGGAAGTAAAAATAATAATCACAGAAGCATGGAGGTAAATCGATGCAGAAATTACAAAAACTCATTAAATCTATATCAAGATGTCCAAAAGTTGTTGTGGACACTAAAAGATATCCTACTAAGTTCTAAATTAAGAAAGAAATACAATATTTAAAGCTATGTTGAGATTTTTGTTAAGTGTTCTAAGACTTTAGTGGCGTAATTTTTCAGGAGCTTTTTGATTATTAATTTTTAAAAATAATAGTTATGCTATTTTTAAAAAAATAATTATGTCATTCCATTAAGAACAAGTTGCAGATATCATAAAAAAATTACAATTTCTATACATTAATTTTTATTAGTCGAAATCATTAAATTTTATAGGAAACTGCAAGTGTACGAACACTTTTGGGGTTCACTGTATTTATGTACTTCATTGCATTTAAATGTAAAAAATATCATTAATTTTTTAAAAAATCGAGTTTTTGCATAAAATTTGGCATATTTAAAAAACTTTTAAAAGTAATACATATCTTTTAATTCCTAATATATAAAGATGTTCCATTATTTATGTACTGTATAAATATTATTTGAATACATTCATTAGAATTTTGTGTAAAAGATCCTAATTGCAATTTTTCATGAAAATTTTACTAAACTCGACAATTTTTATAATCTATAAAACTCTCCAGAAAACAGCAAAAGGGTTGAAAATTAGTTAAACATGAAGCTAAAGAGTTTGAGCTATAAATATGGTGAGTTTAAGAAATGTACAACTAGTAGAACATTTTTCATATTGTATTTAAATCTTTAAAAGCATTGTCTGAGAAACTATGTTTTTTGGCTTCACGGTAAAGTTCACAAATGGATTTCTTTTTAAGACATTGAATTAACATTTTAAGAAAACTTTTATTTTATTTTATTTGTATTATAGACTATAATCTCTGTGTATGTATTTATGCATTTTATTGCACATACAATTTGTGAGAAAAAACATGCTTTTTTTTTTAAAAAATTGACCAATTTCAAAAAAATAATGTAAATCTTATCGCTTTAGGCACAGATAATGATGTTATTTGTGTGCAGTTTTAATATTATTTGAATATATTAATTAGAATTTTCAATACAAGGTTTACTGTAACTGCAATTTTTAACTAAAAATTCCCAATCTATCCAAAATAATTTAAAATTTTGTGGAATTGTATTTTAATTCCTGACTCAAGTGTAGTATAGGGGAGAGGGCCCTTTCGATTTTTATATAGATATTATTGGTTAGATAATGAATTCATTCTGGCTTCGGGAAACCTATCGCTAAGTGAAGTAGCTTGGCGATCGATTTTGGTCACCAAAAAAATTTGACATCGCCAAGTATCTATACTACACTTGAACCTTAATTCCTAGTTCTATGCACACCCTTTTTAAAGAAAAAAGTGTTTTTTTAGTTGAAAATTTATGTTTCAATAAAATGCTCCAAACGTAGCCACATACCTCTTAAATTTGTTTTTTTAAGTAATCCGCCAAAAAAAGGCAGATAATCACATTTTTTCGCTAAATTCCTATAAAAGCCTTACAAAATCAAAACAATCTAGTACTCATGTGTTCGTCCGCGGGTAGCGTGGTAGAAACGAAAAATAGTTCGGAAGATTTATGAGAACTAAATTTGTTGTTGAACCCCAATCTTTAAAATATGTAGCCAGTATATTAAAAAAACTTTTTTAATCCTGAATATCTTTTTAATTTGTTTGATAGTGTTAATTAACCATTTTTTGAAATTTTGAGTACATGTAATGTCTCATATTTGTAAAGGCATGCGTTCAAATCTGATATAAACAAACTCATTTCAAACTGAGTAAGTCCATGTAGTCATTTTTGAGTATTTCTTTTTTCTCCGTGTGCCTTTCTGAACATTGTATTCTTCAATGGGCTGATAACAAAGAACTGTTTTATCGCTGTCCTGATTAAAGTCTATTCAATCCCTGAACCCAACAGTGAAATTCGTTACAAAGTGGTGTCAGAAGTAGGGTTGAATAGCGAAGATAAATGAAATGGCTGACTTCGATATTGAATCGGTGTCTGGACTGCGTGTTATAGAATTGCGAGAACAGTTATCGAATCGGGGCTTGCCTACAACTGGTCTGAAAGAAGAGTTAGTGAAACGACTTAGAGACGCTATGGAGAGTGAACAAAGTATTAGAGAAGTGAGTGATGAGAGCTCGCCTGAAATAAATGAACGAATTAAGGCGGTTGGCGAAAAAGAGCCAGCAAGAGAAGAAAAAAAAGTGAATCTGAAATAAATTTGAACCAACTGCTTGCGGCTATGATGGATATGAACTCTAACTTAAAAGAAATGAAGGCATGTCTGAGAGAACAGGAAGGAAGATTATTAGAAGAAATGAAAAAAAACCCAAGAGGAAATGAAAGCTAACATCGTAAGCGTGATTAACACCAAGATAGATGTTATTGCAGACAAAGTGGACAAAAATGAAGAAAGACTTGGCGAAATTGAAAAGAATATCGAGAAGAATGAGGAGAGATTTGGCGAAATAACACTAGAAATTGGGAAATTAAAAGAAGCAATGAAGGTTGATATATCTGCCGAAAAATCAAATTTCGCCAAAGAAAATATTCGGAAACAAGAAATCAGCCAAGATCAACCCAATATCGCCAAGCCAAATATCAAGATCTCCACATATGATGGAAAGACATCATGGCAGGTATACAAAACCCAGTTCTCAATTGTAGCCAATGGAAATGGCTGGGATCCTGTTACCAAAGCTCGCCAACTGGCTGCATCTTTGCGAGCGGAGGCTGCAGATGTCTTATGAACAGTCCCGGAGGAAGAACAATTAAATTTTGAAGCGCTCGCAGTGGCCCTAGAGCTACGTTACGGCGAAAAATGTTTAAAGGACTTTATTCGCCTGCAATTAAAATCGCGCCAACAAAGACAGAATGAAACTCTCCAAGATTTGGCGACAGATGTAGAACGGCTATCTCATCTCGCATTTGCCGATTGCCCAGCTGACGTACGAGACACTTTGGCTCTACAATACTTTATTGATGGCGTGAAAGATCCTGAAATTCAGAAGGCTCTCCGATTGGCGGAGTTAAAAGACTTGAAATCAGCTCTAGTGTACGGCCTGAAATACGAGCTTCAAGAAGGGACAGACATCTGGTGAGGGGAGCAGAAATAACCAATTCAGATCCTGGTATGGCGGATACTCTGAAAGAAATGCGTGATATTCTGTTATCCCTGAATGTCAAGTATAATAGAAACGCACAAAAGACGAAGGTAACGTGCTGGAGGTGCGGAGCCGGAGGACATGTTCAGCGGAACTGTCAAGCTCGCCAAGATCAACGAGCTGGGAACGCACCTAGAACCAAAGCACAGGAAAACTAGAACATGGCGGTCTCGCGGGGCGGAGGTTGCCAGTTAATAAAAAGCCCCATTTTGAGGTTTTTCAAATTTCTTCAGAAAGTGGCGGCGGAAATGGATTCTTCATTGAAGCCCATGTAAATAAATTACCCTGTCGTATGATCGTCGATACAGGGGCCAATGTCACCATCATGCGGGAAGATATTGCTCAACAACTTAATGAAAAAATCATCTGGACGCCGCCCTGCGTTACCCTCCAGACTGTGACCGGTGACAAAATTCCAATTATTGGCAAAATGAACATCAAGATAACCTTCGGAAATAACGCATATAGTCATACTGTCTATGTGGCTAGAATTACGGACAATTTTATCCTCGGACTGGACTTTTTAGTGAAATACAATTTTATTTTGAACTTTAAAGATAGCTCTTTGCATTCTACGACGGAAGATGTAACCCTTTTTCGGAAAGGAGTAAGTGAAATCAAACCCTGTTATCGAATAATTGCTTCATCGGATTTCACCATACCGGCTAGGCAAGAACTAATATTGAAGGGATATACAGACCAAGAGAAAAATTTTCGACTTGGAGTCCTTGAATTTCCTGATTTAGAGAATTTTCCAAAAGGGGTTTTAGTAGCTTCAACACTTGTAGACATTACAAAAGAAGCCATACCAGTAAGATGTGCCAACGTAAGTGATAAACCGAAAATTATTAAGAAAGGTAAGGTGTTAGCCACGTGTACCCCAGTGACCTGTGTTGAGAGAAGTTCGTTCCAAACATCAAATGTGTCATCTGAAAATGTAACGGAGGATTTGCTAAAAACCATAGAATTAACTCGGAAACAGAGAAGAGATGCAGAGAAAAGGCTTCTTGAATTTAAGGAACTGGTTCCCAAGTCATCCGAGGAGTTTGGAAGAACAAATTTAACAAAACACCGAATTGACACAGGTAATCATCCTGCTATTAAACAACATCCTCGAAGATTACCATTTGCCAAAGTGGAAGAGGTAAAAGATCTTTTAAAGGATATGCAAGCAAAAGACGTCATTGAACTGTGACATCGTCACAATGGAGAAAGCGCCTCTATTCATAAATATTTCCACAGCTGGAGAAAACGTGTTTTTAGCTGCATTGTGTTGTATCAGACAGCTGGACCGTCGGCGACGGTGTGTCTGGGGGACACTATGGACTAGGCATCGCTGCATTATTTCTATTCATGGGCAGTGATTGTACTGCCATGAATGCTGGCGCCTCTGCAGGCGGCGGCGAGGTGTTTGAAGTGCCAGATGTCAGCCGGGCCCTTGTCGCCGGGAACCTTTGAGAGGGACCGGACTTTTGTCATCTCTGCACGAATGGATGACGTGCAAGACCGTTGGTGCCGGGTGCAAAACCCTGAGTTCGGCCAATGGGGATTGATGAGGGGCGTGGAGTGAACCCGTCCCTAGAGTTTAAAAGAGTGGACTTCAGAAAGATAGGGGGACTCCTGATAGACTCCTGAGAGACTCGTGATAGACTCCCACGAGAGATTCCCGGAATTGAACCCTGCGGACGAAGGAAGAGACTCCACCAGACTCCCACGAGAGATACCCAGGAGAGAGGCCTGCTGACGAAGGAAGGAGCAAAGAGACTCCGGAAAGACGGCTGATAGAATACAACGAGAGATTCTTTAATAATTAGCTTAGCGTACATTTTAAATGTGGTGCCAAGACGTTACAGCTAATTAAATTGGTGGCAGCGAGCTGGGATTGGCATTTAGCTAATTAATTAAATGCCCGAATCCTTTTTTATTTAAATTAACTTTTGAGAAAAAAGAAATAACAAAGAGAGAAAATGCCAGCCGTGTGTGCGAGAAAAATAAAAGAACTTTCAACAACGCAAATTTCTCCTGAGTTCATGTGGTGTCTCCATCCTTATCGTTAAAGTGTGTTCCTGTTGCTGGAAAATTTCCGGAGAGCCTGCTGTCCATTTTACTGTATGTGAATCGTGTTGGGTGAATCAACGAAAGAAACAAGCGGAGGAAAGCCGAAAACAGACCCTGATTTCCGTCGGCTGATTTTGAAGGAAGTCAAGAGGATTCAGTGTGTGATTCCCGACCAGGTGTGCCATAGATTTTGGCAGTGATTCGAAACAGAAAGGTGAGTCTTTTCTTTGAGATTATACTCGGGGCAGCAATATTGATTATTATTATTGTTATGATTAATGTATGTAAAATTTTGGTAGTAAATAATTTACGTACTAAGTAAAGTTAGCAAACACTAGAAAGAGAGACTAGAAGGATTTTTAAAGTTTTGTATGATGTATAAATGGGCGATTTATTAGTATTGTTGTTTGTGAAATATAGTTAAGTATATAGTAGTTATACTTGTTTCGTTGGTACAGTTACTGTGCAGAGTACTGTATTGTTTTTAATATTTGCGCACATTTGTGAAATATAGTTAAGTATACAGTAGTTATACTTGTTTCGTTGGTACAGTTACTGTGCAGAGTACTGTATTGTTTTTAAGATTTGCGCACATTTGTGAAATATAGTTAAGTATATAGTAGTTATACTTGTTTCGGGGTACAGTTACTGTGTAGAGTACTGTATTGCTTTTAAGATTTGTGCGTTTTTGTCAAATATAGTTAAGTATACAGTAGTTATACTTGTTTCATTGGTACAGTATTGTGGAGAGTACTGTTTTGTTTTAGGATTTTTGTGAATTATAGTTAAGTCTATAGGTCTAGTGTATTTCTAGTGTGCGTTGAGTTTTGTATAAATTTTGTGACAATTAAGCTTAGTTTTGGTTTTGTGTGTATCAGTACATCATGTCGTATCTTATGAGGCAAACAAAAGAAATCCTGATAGAGATGGTGAAAGAATTGGGAGTCGAAGCCGATAATACCTTACCTAAGGTAGAAATTACGAAGAGAATATGTCAGAGTGAACAATATGTTGAGGAAACAGCTAAATGTCTGTTGGAGTGTATTTTGGATGAAAAACGTGAACGTGAAAAACTTGAACGTGAAAATAAGGAACGGGAACTTGAACGGGATTTTGAGGAGAGGAAACTAGTTAGGGAATTTGAGTTGGAAAAAATTAGATTAACTAATAATACAGATACGATAAGTGTATCGTCTACCGATCTTGAGGGGCAGGGAGGTAATAGACGGGTTAATTTAAGAGACTTAGTGCCTAAATTAGATATTAAAAATGCGGACATAAATTTATTTTTCGAAATTTTTGAAAGGCAGGCGAAAAAGGAAAAAGTGGCTGAGGATAGATGGGTTTCCCAACTCATTCCGTTATTGCCGATGGAAATTGCGGAGATAGTGGTGAAAGAACCACCGGAGATAGGCGACGATTACCCTCACATAAAAAATCTGCTCTTAGCCCGGTTTCAACTCACGCCGGTGGCCCTTAGAGATAAATTTGAGTCGCATCAACGCAGACCAGGTGCGATGTGGGCTGATCTGGTGTTCGAGCTCAGGTCCTACCTAGACAATTGGCTAGTCGGGATGAGAGTGGACAGTTTCGACGCGTTGAAAGAGCTACTAGTGACAGAGCAAATAAAAAAAAGAGCACCAAGTGATTTATTAGACCATTTTCTAGATACGTGGGATAGCTTCAAAGAGGCTAAAAGTTTAGCACAGAAATTGGACCATTTTGAGGCGATTAAAAGAGTGCATAAGAAGCCAGGTCTTGCGAAAACGTGGGAGCGTAGGACCTATGATAAACCATCGATCGAAAGTAAAAATAAATTAGCTAATTTTAGTGGAAAGGGTAGAAATGTTGGATCCCTGAATAGGGATTCTATTAGGCATGAAGTAAGCCATGGGAGTTCTCAGATTAGGCGAGAGGGTCTCAGGGGATCGGAGAGTCAATTTGAAAAAAGGAAACCCATAATATGCTACTACTGTAATGAGGCAGGACACATATAAAACCAGCTTGCCCCAGATTGAGGAAGAATAACTTTGAAACCGTAGCAAATTTAAATGTAAATACCGGGGATGAGGATCCATTTAAAAATTTTAAAGTAAATATGGAGATAAATGGCGTGGATCGGGTATGTTTAAGGGATTCAGGGTCAGCTATAGACGTCTGTGCCCAGAGCTGGATTAACGAAGATGACATCCTAGGCGAATATGTTTGGGTAAAGAGCCCGTTAGATGAAGTTTGCCACTGTTTGCCTCTGGCTAAAATTAAAATCACGACGAAGAGAGGAGAATTTTATACCAAGGGTGCTATAAAGCAGGATAGATGCGATTTCGATATGTACATATTGGGAAACCGGACGGCGGAGCTTATCGAAGCAAGCTAGCAAGACGTACAGTTGGTAAACGCTGTGGTGACCAGGAGTAAAGGTATATGTCCGTCCCTTGAGGAAAAAAAGGAGACGAGTGACGGGGTTTTGAACGAGCACCGGGCGAAACTTGCGGGATTCGTTTCCCAGTCCGAAGGGGAGGAAAAAGACAGCCTTGAAATTCCTGCGTTTGAAGAAGGAGGTGAAAGGAGTTTAGCAGAACTGAAAGGCTCCGAATTTATAGAGGAGCAAAGAAAATGCCCGGATCTCAAGCAATTATGGGATAAAGCCCAAACAGGGGGAGACACAGAGTTTAAAATTATCAGAGGGAGATTAGTTAGAGTCGCGAGAACAAGGCGAGGGAAAGAAATCAGACAACTATGCGGGCCCATAAAATTTAAACTCAAAATTAACAAACTTAGCTATGACGAGATAGGGGGACATCTGGGGGTGACGAAAACCAAAGATAGGATTCTAAGGCACTTTTTTTGGCCTAATGTGTACAAGGATGTGGAGGAGTTCGTTAAAACTTGCGACTCGTGTCAACGGGTAGGAAAGCCTCAGGATAAGGTGAAAGCACCTTTGAAGCTCGTGCCGATTATTTCAGAGGTATTCTCTAAAATCAACATAGATGCTGTGGGGCCCCTACCGATCTCAACCAACCAAAATAGATACCTGATCACGGCAATTTGTGTTGCCTCGAAGTACCCTGAAGCTATACCGGTGGAAAGTATTACATCCCCCAACGTAATAAACGCCCTCTTGATTATCTTTTCTAGGATAGGATTTCCGCGCGAAATACAATCCGACTTGGGGACTTCTTTCACTAGTGAATTGACCACCACATTTTTCAATAGATTCGGTATAAAGGTAACGTGGTCCTCAGTCCACCACCCCCAGAGTAATGCAGTGGAAAGAGTGCATAGAACCATCAAGCGCATAATTAAGGCTTTGTGCGTGGAGTCGGGAGAAGATTGGGAGGGGGTCCTTCCTTCGGCATTATTTTCTCTAAGAACGGTCACTCACGAAAGTACCGGATTCAGTCCGACAGAGTTAGTGATGGGAAAGAATTTGAGAACTCCCCAAACATTAATTTATGAGCAATGGATGGAGGAAGAATGCACGAGCCAACCAGTTGTGGAATACATACTGCAATTAATTAATAGACTTAAGCGTTTCCAAGATATTGCGACAACTAGAATGAAGGAATGCCAGCATAAAAGGAAAACGTGGTATGATCGCCAGGCCGTGGAACGGAAATTTGGGAGAGGTGATCTCGTCATGGTACTAGCCACCTCTAAACGGAATAAACTCGATGTGAATTGGATAGGGCCGGCAAAGGTGATAAATAGGATATCGGAGACGAATTATGTAATTGATTTACCCGGGAAAAGGGATAGAAGTACCATCTATCATGTAAATTTACTAAAACCATATAATCGGAGGCCCGAGTTAGTAAATCTGGTCATAGAAGAAGGCTCAGACAAAATAGAGGGGGACGCCGAAATTCCATATCCAGAAAAACAATGTACGACGTTTGACTACCAAGAAATACTGGGGGAAAGCCAACTGCAGCTTAAACTATCCCCAGCTCAGATCAACGAATTAAAAAAGGTTATTACTAAAAATAAGGACGTGTTTTCCCCAGACCCGGGGACAACCCATTTGATGGAAATGGATATCGAACTGACTTCCGACAAGCCCATTAAGACGAAACCTTATCGGATGTCCCCGAGGCAAATTAATATACTGTGAGAGGAAATTAAGCGTTTGTTAGAACTGGGTGTCATCGAGATAGGGCAATCCGATTTCACCTCGCCCCTTATTTTAGTAGAGAGCCCAAATAGAGACCCTCGACCGTGTGTCGATTATCGTCGTTTGAACGAGGTGACTCGAGCTGAGTTTTTCCCCTTACCAAATATGGAGGAGATCGTAGAAAAGGTGAGCGCGGCTCCTTACGTAACCGTTATGGATCTGTCAAAAGGGTACTTTCAGATTCCCCTCACACCGAGAGCGCAGAAATACGCAGCTTTCGTTACACCATTTGGCACATATATCCCCAAGAAGATGATGTTTGGATTAGTATGTGCACCCTATTATTTTTGTAAATTAATGGCCCAGGTTTTGGAGAGTTTAGAGCAGTTTGCCTTACCTTACATAGACGATATAGCCATTTTTTCCCAAGATTGGAAGGATCACGTAAAACATATCGGCACGGTCTTGGGAAGATTGAGGGAGGCGGGACTAACAGTGAAACCTTCTAAATGTAATTTCGCACAAGAGGAAGTCTTATTCCTGGGTCATAAAATTGGTTCGGGAAGCAGGTCTCCAAGTGATCTTAAGGTCACAGCCATAGCAGATTTCCCTCAACCCACCACGAAAACTCAGGTACGGTCCTTTCTCGGGCTGGTGGGGTACTATGCCCATTATATCCCAAATTACAGTGCCATAGCTGCTCCATTAACCGACGCTCTAAAAGGGAAGATTAAGAAAGAAAAGATCGCATGGGATGAGAAATGTGAGAAAGCTTTCGAGGAGCTAAAATCCAAACTCGTCTCCCAACCCATTTTGTTCGCTCCGGATTTTTCCAAAGATTTTATCCTGCAGACGGACGCGAGCGAGGTTGGGGCCGGAGTTGTTTTGTCGCAACGGATAGGTGAGGAGGAGCATCCCATTGTTTTCCTAAGCAAGAAATTTTCCAAAGCGGAGCGCAACTACAGCACTGTGGAAAGGGAATTAGCGGCGATAATTTTTGGTTTAAAGCGGTTAAAGCATTATTTAGACGGACAAAAATTTGTTATAGAGACGGACCACAATCCCTTAACATATCTAAACAAGCTAGGGAGCACCAACCCGAGGCTGCAAAGGTGGGCGTTGAGTCTACAGCCTTTTAGTTTCGAAATTAGACACAAACCCGGGAAGCTCCATGGAAATGCAGACGGCCTCAGTAGATTAGAATAATCAGTCATCGTAAATTTTCATATTAAATTATTTTACTCTTTTATTGTATTTGTGTGTCTACATTGTTGTATTGTGTGTGATTGTGTGTATATGGTGAAAAAAAGTATGTGTTACTGAAATCCTTTGTGTCTCTCAGTAAAGTGTAAGCACATAGATGTCTAGTACAGCAGTTACGTGTGATTTAACGTATAGTGATAATAGTAAAATGTTAGGATTTAACTTATTCACTTAAAACTCAAATTTTTTTAAGAATATGATGTAACATTAAGAAAGAATCCAAGATCAGAAATTAAAATTTTAATTGTAAAGTGTGTAAAATGTTATGGAATTTTGGATTTACTTATTATCATATTTGAGTGTTTTTTTTATTATTGGATTGCTGTCCTGGTTGATCTCATTGTTAAGACATTCTTTTTTGAGTCAGTCATAAGAACGGACCCAACATTGGACCAGAGCAGTCCAGTGAAATGGACGTTTTCAGGGGGAAGGAGTTGTAACGTCGTCACAATGGAGAAAGCGCCTCTATTCATAAACATTTCCACAGCTAGAGAAAACGTGTTTTTAGCTGCATTGTGTTGTATCAGACAGCTGGACCGTCGGCGACGGTGCGTCTGGGGGACACTATGGGCTAGGCATCGCTGCATTATTTCTATTCATGGGCAGTGATTGTACGTCTTGAATGCTGGCGCCTCTGCAGGCGGCGGCGAGGTGTTTGAAGTGCCAGATGTCAGCCGGGCCCTTGTCGCCGGGAACCTTTGAGAGGGACCGGACTTTTGTCATCTCTGCACGAATGGATGACGTGCAAGACCGTTGGTGCCGGGTGCAAAACCCTGAGGTCGGCGAATGGGGATTGATGAGGGGCGTGGAGTGAACCCGTCCCTAGAGTTTAAAAGAGTGGACTTCAGAAAGATAGGGGGACTCCTGATAGACTCCTGAGAAACTCGTGATAGACTCCCACGAGAGATTCCCGGAATTGAACCCTGCGGACGAAGGAAGAGACTCCACCAGACTCCCACGAGAGATACCCAGGAGAGAGGCCTGCTGACGAAGGAAGGAGAAAAGAGACTCCGGAAAGACGGCTGATAGAATACAGCGAGAGATTCTTTAATAATTAGCTTAGCGTACATTTTAAATGTGGTGCCAAGACGTTACAGAACCGTTTACTAGTCCCTGGGCCTCTCCCATCATCTTGGTCCGAAAAAAGACGGTTCAACGAGATTCTGCGTGGACTACCGTCGTTTAAATAACATCACCAAGAAAGACAGTTACCCTCTTCCCCGAATAGATGACACCCTAGACACATTATCTGGAAATGTGTGGTTCTCTACACTTGATTTAAAAAGTGGCTATTGGCAGGTAGAGATGGATGCCGTAGATCGTGAAAAGACCGCATTTACAACAAGCGGACAAGGACTTTGGCAATTTAAAGTTATGCCTTTTGGTCCATGCAACGCACCTGCAACTTTTGAGCGCCTCATAGAGACGGCGTTGAGAGGACTCTCTCCTGAAGCTTGTCTTATTTATCTAGATGACATAATTATTGAGGGGCGAGATTTTGAAGAACATCTTAGCAATCTGAGGAAGGTGCTAGAAAAATTGAAACAAGCCAATTTGAAGTTAAATCCAGACAAATGTAATTTATTTCGCCGTGAAGTGAGCTACCTAGGACACATAATTTCGGCTGAAGGCGTAAGAACTGACCCCCGAAAAGTGGCAGCGGTTAAAGAATGGAGCCAACCTCGGAATGTGCACGAGTTGAGAAGCTTATTAGGGCTATGCACTTATTATAGAAGGTTCGTAAAAGGGTTTTCTTTAATCGCAAGACTTCTTCATAGGTTGACTGAGCACAAATGGCCATTTGTATGGACTGAGAAATGCGAGGTAGCATTTACCAGCTAGAAGGAGGCTTTAACATCCGCGCCTATTTTATCTTATCCGGATCCTGATAAACAGTTTATCTTAGATACGGATGCCAGCCATGCAAACGTAGGAGCAGTGTTATCTCAAGAAATCGACGGCCAAGAACGTGTCATCGCTTACTGGAGTAAGTGCCTGTCGAAGCCCGAGCGAAATTATTGTGTCACCAGGAAAGAATTACTTTCCATCGTTAAGGCTGTTGAAAATTTTCACAGTTACGTTTACGGGCAAAAATTCCTGCTCCGAACAGACCATGCATTTCTCACATGGCTTTTGAAATTCAAGAACCCAGAGGGACAGATTGCTAGGTGGATACAGAAACTCCAGGAGTACGACTTCGACATCCGACACCGCAAAGGATACTTGCACGGAAATGCAGATGCCTTGTCCAGGAAACCCTGTTCAGAGAATTGTCGCTTTTGCTCTACAGCTGAGATGAAATATGGGAAAACGGTGCCGGTTGTGCGCCAGATCACAGCGTCAGCTACATCACATTTAGACCCTTGGAGTGATGAAGAAGTTCGCGAAGCACAAATGAAGGATCCTGACCTAAAACCCATAATTGAACGCATGGAGTCGTCTAGTGTGAGACCCTCTTGGCAAGACATCTCTAGTTTAAGTCCTGGTATCAAACGGTATTGGGCTCTTTGGGATTCTCTTCACATTCGAAACGGCGTCCTGTATAGAAAATGGGAATCCGAAGATGGCAAAACATCAAGGTGGCAGTTAGTACTTCCTCGATCACGAATACCTGACGTACTAAAGGAATTACACAATAGTTCAACAAGTGGCCATTTCGGAGTTATGAAGACCATGCAGAGAGTTCGAGAGCGGTTTTATTGGAATAACGTAAGAACTGATGTCGAAAAATGGTGCAAGTCCTGCGATACCTGTGGAGCCCGTAAAGGACCTAACAGACGTAGTCGCGGAAAGCTACACCTATACAATGTAGGGGCACCATTCGAAAGAATTGCGTTCGACATCTTGGGACCTTTTCCACGATCGAAAGACAATAACCGATACATTTTATCTGTCATGGATTATTTCACGAAATGGCCTGAGGCATACCCGATTCCCGATCAGGAAGCGACAACTGTTGCAGAAGTGTTAGTGGAGAATTGGATTTCAAGGTTCGGGAACACCCCTTCAACTCCATTCCGATCAGGGGAGAAATTTCATTTCTGCTGTCTGCCAAGAACTTTGTAAAATCCTGGGAATCGATAAAACACGAACAACCCCTCTACATCCACAATCGGATGGCATGGTAGAAAGATTTAATCGAACGATCCTGAATAGTCTCTCTCACCTTGTTTCAAAGAACCAACAAGACTGGGATCAGAAACTACCGCTGTTCCTGCTGGCTTACAGAAGTGCCGTCCATGAAACTACCGGCTTTACACCCTCAAATATGCTCTTTGATAGTGAACTCCGTCTCCCCTGTGATCTCGTATTCGGACGTCCACCGGATGCGCCTTCTTCGCCTGAAGACTATGTTGAGAATCTCCAGGCACGGTTAGAAGACGTTCATCAATTTGCCCGAGGTCGCATTAACATCGCGACGGACAAGATGAAGATCCGATACGATGCAAGAGCTACAGGACATACATTTAAAGAAGGTGACAAGGTTTGGTTCTGGAACCCGTACCGACGTAAAGGACTTTCTCCGAAGCTTCAAACATCGAGGGAAGAGCCTTATACAGTTCTAAAAAGACTGAACGACGTCGTGGTTCGAATCTGTAAGTCTACGAATGCTAAGCCTAGAGTCGTTCATTACGATCGCTTAGCTCCTTATTATGGTAACAATACTTAGTTTAGGGATCAATTTAAACCATGGTTTCATCGCCTTCAACCATTTCCTTTTGTAATTAGTCCTGTAAATAGTTTTTTTTTATTTGTTATGTTGAGTATACTTTCATTGTCATTTGTTTCTCTTATATTTAAAATAATACAATTGTTTGATTTAAATGGCTTGCTGCTCAAGTGTACTGCCCGAGACGTGCAGTCTTTGAGGAGGGGGCAATGTTACGATTTTGGTATTTAAATGTGTTTATAATGTTAAATTATGTCAAAATTACTATTCTGCTGGAAAAATAGTGTAGGATTAATGTTCATTGCATGTAAACATGTGAATTAGATCAATTGCTATGGGACCTTGTAAATAACATGGGGCTCTTTGGGTATCTCGCCAAATTGGCGAGATATCGTTTAGTTGGCGACAGTTTTGGCAACTTATTTTGTCGCCAAGTATCGCCAAATTTGGCGATATTTGACGACTTTCGGTTCTCCTATTTTCTGGAATGTTCTACCACTTTCGCCGTGTCTATATAAAGCATACTGAAATGCAACATGAGTTGTTGTTATTCAGATTTCTTGAAGCTCAGACGCGCCGGCAGCCTCTGTTACTTTACGGGTGATTCCGTCGTGATTTATGCCGAAGAGAGTACGAAAGCCTACGGCTTGGCATTTGATCTATTTCCCGCTGGATCAGTACATTGCGTTGTGTTACTGTTGTGTTATATTACTGTGACTTCTGCTGTTCTTATGCCTTTCTGAACATTGTATTCTTCATTGGGCTGATCATAAAGAACTGTTTTATCGCTGTCCTGATTAAAGTCTATTCAGTCCCTGAACCCAACAGTGAAATTCGTTACAATATATAAGCATGGGTCGATTCGAATCTGTTTTATAAAATGTTAATTTCTCTTTTGTGTTAAATGAAAAAGAAATAATTCTACGAGTCTGACAAAAAAGCTTTAAACAAGAAATTCATTTATCTAATACATAGTTTACCAATCTTTTTTGAACTGACGACCCCTTTTCTAGGAATTACTTCTCTCTCTCTCTCTCTCTCGATACCACCCCCTCCCACTCTACAGAAATAAAAGTGTATATAATACATGGTGGAAACAGGGTTAAATTTTTTTTAAAAATATTCTATTACTAATAGAATATATTTTTTTAACTTAATTTTTTTCTAAAGCCCCAAATTTTTTTACTTGCGAATCTGAAGTAGCTATTGCCACAAATATATTTAAATGTACAATATTATATATTTTGTTGTAATTGAAAAACGATACGGAATTTCTTCATTTAAAAGAGTGGAATGAAACTTTTACCTTACCTGTTGTAAGGAAAAGCAGGGGGGTTTGATGATACGAAGTAATTCATAATAAACCTTTGCTTTCAAATTTATTATAAATTGACAGTTTCAGTCTTTAAAGAATCACACGTTAATTCCTGGTTAACATATTTAATTATGTTTCTTGGATAATATACGTGATAAAATGCATTGGGCGAAATATTTTTCCTACTGCTCACAGACAAAGAAACAGGTGCACTACAAAAATTAAAATGCACTATATCATTTAGTTATTAGAGGTTTTAATGTAATATAATCTTAAAGTTTTTCACATACATCCACTGCCCGAACTACCGAAATATGTGAATTTTCGTACATGTGATATAGAAATAATTTAAATACATTCAATCAACATATGGTAAACAGTATTAAAGCTTACTTTTGTTAGTACATTATCAGCGTGTTTTTTAGTCATTTTTAGACTACATTTGGTTAATCTGCCCAAGCCCCTCCGTGCCATCTCAACGCCCCCTAATTTTCTCTGGGTCTTTTACTGCTCCCATGAAAGCCTTCACGCCCACAAGGGGGCATTATCGCCCGCGTTGAGAACCTATGATTTAATAGATACTTAAAAATAGGCCAGTGAGTGAATATTAACGTCGCACTGATTAGCAACACGAGGGCTTTCGGCGACGGACCGCGTAATTTTGAACCATGGTCAAGTGACGCGGACGACACCTGAGCTGGTACACCCTTCTCCTAACTACCACACCACACCAACGGGAGGACGTTTGAGCTCTCGACAGATTTAACGTGCATCGCTCCCCTACATAGTAGATCTTTAGTGGTACTGGGATCGAACTCATGACACGCCAGCCATGATCCGATGCCTAGACCACTTGGCCACCGCGGCCTACTTAAAAATAGGATCTCATAATTAAAATCGGTGAAAGCTATCATGAAATATATTTTAAAACGCCTTCTACTCTCCCATTTAAGGACTAACGTGTATTATACTATTTACCATATATCTTTTATACGGAATTTAAAGCAGATAGGGACTAAAAACCTTTGATGGGACACGTGCAAGATTTAATATTTAATGTTACCTAGTATACTTTCAATTTGTTAAAGCCTACAAAAAAAAATCTGTGAGCTATTTTTCTTCAATTTCCAAAATAATGTTTTGTGTGACTGACACCCAATTACTTTCTTCCCACACTTCTAGGAGAAGTTTTAATTAAAATTCCTACTTACTATGGGAGCTAGTAATTTCACTTTAAGAAACAAAGGATCTTTTGAAGACCACGCCCACTTATTTAGGAACAAAGAGGAAACTTTTAAGTTCAAAAATCTAAGCAGGCTGATAACATTGTTTTTGTTAAAATCTCTCACTCTATACATAAAAGGTTTTTCGTGACGCTGTAATAAATTTGGATAAAGAATTACATAATACATGTAAATTGCTGTTTTGCAATTTAAGCAACAAGTGTGAACAATTGTAAAATTTGTACAATGGGGATTGGTCCGAAATCAGGGGGTAATACCCCCCAGTTTAGGTAAATAATATTAACTTTTATCACGATTTCGATTATTAAATATTCTTTTAATTATTGAAAATTATTCGATAAATAATTTTAATGCTTCATTTAAATATTTACTTAACCTTTCTGTAATTCTAAGTTATTCTATATATGTTTTACCTATTTTCATTTTCGTCATTTAGGTCAGAAGTGTGCTGTTATTGAAATGAAAACCATCGTGGCTTCTATTCTTAGGAACTATAGCATCGAGTCTTTAGATTCAAGGGACAATGTGTTGCCTATATTTCATCATTCATCCATACCCATACGAATTAAAATCAGGCCTAGAAAAGTGCATATAATTAAGTGAAATAGCGCTTTTGAAACGGACCTTTCAAAAATTTCTTCTGCAAAATGCTATACAGAATAAACTATACACAAAATTTCTCAGAATTTTGATGCTGCAAATCTAAATAAAATTTGTATATAAAATGCAGAACATTTAAATTCAATTAATTTAGTACCGAAATCACACAGAAAAAACTCATTTAATGACAGATTAACAAAGGATTTCTCGTAAAACCTAAAAAAAGTCCTTTTAACTTTAAACTTAGTATATTGTATCGTTCTTAGTATAAGCCTATTTACGTATAAACTAAGAGGTTCTTGTTCCGTCAAACATTTACTAAAATTCGAAATCCGTGCATTAACCGAATTGGAAAATGAATCCCGTAATTTTCAATTATGTTCAAAAGTGAGTGAAACGGGTGGGATATTTTCCAATAAAATGGCTGTAAGTTAAGACATCAACAACGATGTCTTTATTTCCAGTAATCCTATCCAAAGCTTACTTTTTTCCATTTATTTGTTATCTTGTTCGCTTAAGCATTCTAGTTTTACTTTTTGCGCCATTTTCCTGTTTGGAGAATGAGCGGGAAAAGAAATTCGTTTATTGTAAGTGATCGTCAACCAACATTTCATATGCTGAAGGTAAAACACGCCACATGAACATATGCATTCAGACATGCCAATGAGTGAATGCAAATTTTAAGAACTGAACGGAAGCTCAGATTCTGACATTAACTTTGAAGGACTTTTTTCACTTTTAAAATATAAATTTCATTCGAAACAAGCAAGAACAGAAATTGATTGCGCATGGCTTACTGAAAATGTTAAAAAAAGGCTTTCCGACATTAAATTTTCTCAAAAATTAGTGGATTGGTACATAAGCCGGCAAACTTGAAAAAGTTTTGAAATTTGAAATTGAATACAAGTTTAAAATTGAATATAACACATCACTCAATAAGTAATGGGCCTAACATATAGATGGCGCTACCTTCTAACTTTTCTAAGCCTATCCTAGTAGTACTAACTTTCGAACGGCACGTGTCTAAATTTTGAGATAATATCTTGTTTAGTAATAAAGTTACAGTGGTTTTTTGTGGCAGCTGTTTGGAAACCATGTCGTAGTCTCCCACTACCCCTTTGCATATTATCTATGTTTGGATATGTAGGATTCATAATTAATGACTACTCAAATAATAAATCACTTATTTATTATTTCTTTAAGATAGAAATTCACAATTAATAATCAACTTTAAGAACAATAAATTATCATGGAGTGCTATCAGAATTCAATTATGGACGACGGAATACTAACTGATATCACGAGGGGAATAACACGTACAATCAAACTACACATTTAAATCTAAACTACAAATATTACAGACCTGAAATCTTCTTCGGAAGGAACTCGGAAACTAGTAGAATTTATGAAGAGGCTGCAATCCAAGATATCTTCAATTACGCTTGAACCCAGTTAATGAATCTTTTTCAATAATCTTACTTCCGCTATCAGTCTTCACTTAGTTAAACTAAATTCTTATAAACACTTTCTTAAGCAACCACGTAGTTTACTTTTCAATCCCAAACACGGAGTTCTACTCTATCAAACCGCTTATTCATCCTCTACTCTTCATTTCATTTCTCCCTTTTATATCTCTTTCGAACTCGCTAAACCCGAAACTATCTTATTTGCATAAGTCACACTTTCAGCTCTCGGTGGGGATTGGTCAAAATAAATACAATTTAAAGTTTATAAGAGAAGGTTAGTGAAACGCGTAAGCACCCGTCACAACCATAGATGAAAAAGAATTTCGTGTGCTAATTAAACATTACTTTCTGATGTGAAAAACAATGGCTTAATAAATGTTATCCGGACTCTGCTCCATCGCAAACAACTGTTAAGAGATGGTATGTTGACTTAAAACGTGGTCGTACAGACACAAACAACGTTGAACGTTTAAGTCGCCCAAATTCTGCATTTGTTCCATAAATCTTCAAAAAAGTGCATGAAATCGTTTTAGCCGATCGTAAATTGAAGTTGCATGAGCTAGCAGAGAATTTAAAAGTAACAGAAGGCAGTGTATTTGCTATTTTGCTTGATCACTTGTTAATGAGAAAGCTGTGTTCAAAGTGGGTGCCGCGCGTTTGCTCACTGTCGATCAAAAACAACAACGCATCGACGATTCAGAACGTTATTTGGAGCTATTTAAGCAAAGTAAACAGGATTTTTTACGTAGATATGTGACAATGGATGGATATCCATTACTACATGCCTGAATCGAAAAGATCGTTAGCTGAGTGGACAGCAGCCAGTGAAAGGCGTCCAAAGCGACCCAAAACTCAAACGTCAGCTAGCAAGGTTATGGCGTCCGTACTTTGGGATGTGCATGGTATTTTGTTTATTGACTACATTGAGAAAGGCAAAACAGTCGATAGTGAATATTACATGGCGTTATTGGATCAACTGAATGAAAAAAATAAGGAAAACAACGTCCTTTAATGCAAAAGAAAAAAGTACTGTTTCACCAATGCAATGCTCCGTGCCACAAGTTTCCGAAAACTATTGTCGAAATGAACGAATTGCGCTTCGAATTACTTTCCCACCCACCATACAGTCCAGATCTAGCCCCCCAGTGATGACTGGCTGTTTGCAGATCTTAAAAGAGTGTTACAGGGAAAGAGTTTTGGTTCAAATGCAGAAGTGAATGCCGAAGTAGAAGCCTATTTTGAGAGCAAAGACAAATCGTTCTACGAAAAACGTGCTAAAAAATTAAAAGAGCGCTGAGGTGCATGAAGAGGAGTATCTTGATAAATAAAGTTCATTTTTGCAGAAAAGTTGTTGTTTTATTAGTTAGGCCCGAGACTTATTGAGATGTGTAATTTTGCGTCCAGATAACCTGAAAAAAAAAGAAACAAACCTATCTGTCAGTTTGTAGGTCAGTCTTTAATAGCACCCAGAGTGGCCACGAGAATCCCATACGTGAGAAGCGATCCCATGGCACTAATCAGGAGGGATCTGTCGATTTTGTAAATCTTCCACAAAGTGAGTGAAACGTCTCGCATGCATTCACTTCTTACGACCATTTTTAATTCATTGTAATGTTGAGGAATCTTTCCTGGCAACGACAAAATTCTTTCTTTCGCTGTTGCTGAGGAGTTGTTAACTGCCGAAGCGGATAATATCACCATGACAAACAAAACAGAGAAATAAATCTCTCCTAACGCAATGCATATGTAGACTAGATATCCCTCTTTGGGCACAAATAACACATCACAATTCGTGTAGAATAGCCCTAACAAACCACTCAATACGATAACAAATGCTGGGTAACTCAAACTTTCATCGAGAGATTTCATGATTCTGATTAGTTCTTGATAGATGTAAATAACTTGGCCACAGTTATGGATGTTCGTTAAATTTTCCATCCGGGTTTCTAGTTTGTTGAAAAGACACCGAAGCTGAACGCAAGCAAATCCATAGAATCCTGATAAAGAAGTAAGCACCAGTGACGATGTCATCAATACGGCTATCACATCTATGTCTACAATGAGCATGAGGTAATGTTCAGTTTCCGAAAAGGAATAATGCAAATTTTTGATTTCATACTGAAACGTAACGCGCATACTGGAAAAAAAATAAGACACTATGTAAACGATATTCATTGCAATCATCGAGAAACTGTACGTGAAGATTGATATCTTAAGTTTCCTCTGTGATTCAACATGATTAAAAGCATGCGAGAAGCTTCCAATTTTCTTGAGGAGAAAGCCCATCTTTTTACTTGATTTCTTAGCCCATAAGTTTGCCGAAACTTGAAGTGTGAATAAAATTAAAAAAGCTATTTGCATTTTCTTTTCGGACAACACGACGACTGCCCCTACGTGAGTGACTATAGCCACAAGCTGTAAAAATCTGAACACATACTCAATTGAGTTCCAGATGAAGCAGAAAATACTATTTCGGGAGGAATATTGTCGAGGAATCAATGTATCTAATCCAATTATGTGCAGAAGTATAGATAATGGAAAGAAATTATTCTCAAAAGAATTTACGTGTTTTGCCATTACGGGTGACGTTCGAAACGTTCTCTTTTCCAAAACAGTAACTTCCATGCAGTTTGAAAGCGGCGTTTGGTTATTTAAAAAGAAATGGAAATAAAGTAGCATGTAATTGCTGGGTAAAAATTATCTGTAACAGTAAAAAAAGATTATACGCTTAACCGTAGAAAAAAAACCATATTCTTTCGGATCATTAGATATGAATTGAGTAAATAATTCATCTGAAACTGAAATTACCTATAAAAACATAATGTATTTAACTTAAACATCTTATAGTAAAAAAATAATGTTAATTCGTTCAAATTTCCCTCCGTTAAATCGTAGTAAATTATCATTTTCTCATTTGATTACTATTGCGTGTCATCCATTTTTTAGGCCTATAAAAGTAAATTTTAAGTATTAAATCCATGTATATTAGCCACTTAATATACATGAATTTAATTTGTAACCATTCAATTAATTTTTATGTCTAAATTTAAATATTGCATTGATGAGAAATAATGTACTTTTACATTGTTTACTGGACACATGTGCTTATTGGAGTCTTAACCCCTGTTTTATCATATAAATTTAGATCATTTTTCATGCTTGTAATCGAAGGAATATGTTCTCTAAATAGTTTTCCACATTCATTTATTTTTATTAATTTATTTCCTAATTACTTTCCTGAAATTTGCCTTGAAATTATTCGAATGTATTTATTTTTGTGAATAAATGCATTAAATACGTATGATGCGTTTCGAAATAATAATGAGTTTCTTTGTTAGTTCGTTACGTATCGTGTTATTTTCTAAACATACATACTTTCACACATTACATCCAAGAAATGCAGGTAATGTTTTTCAATCTGACAGTATATACCAATGCTTTTCACTACATTTACCTTGCGTTTTATTTCTCATAATGCAGCAATGCTCTAGAGCTTATTTTTTAAGACAGCAATGTTAAAAAATTTGAAAAAGTTTGATTTTTTATTCAAAATTTCTAGTGTAAAAAATGATGTTTCCTCCTAAGAAAATATTAAATGCTTCCCCAAACTATGCATGTTGAAGAAGAAACAATTTTTTTCTCTCTGGGGTGCCTATTTAAAATTTCTTATATAGGCTGTTCTAATGATTAGGATAAGTTTCCTTTCTTCTAAATATTTTCTATACAAATTCAGACCATTTTAATCTTTTAGCTTAATTTACCTTTAAATTACTTTTTTATATTGATCACCGAACTTAATAAAATATATTTTTTTATTTAATTGATGCGAGTGAGAGAAAGAGAGTTATACTAAAACTCACAATAAAACTATTGGTGAATGAGAACGTAGTTTCGAACCTTGGTCAAATTACGAGGAGGACATCTGAGCATGCGCCTCCCTCTCCTAAGTACCACACACACCAATGGGATGATACTTGAGTGTCGATATATTTGACGTGCATCGACCCCCTTTACCCGAAGGGCCTTCAGTGGCACCAGGACTCGAAACCATGACACTCCCTAACCAATGAGCTGTTGTGGCAAAAAGGAAGTGGCAAGAAAAAGATGACTGAAATAAATGTCAAAGTATAGAGACAGCACTGCTGAAGTCATTTTAAGACCAGATCCCTTATGTGAAGACTGCTTTTCGGACGTCATTGTCATGCTCGTTATTTAGAGTTTTGATAGGTCACTATAGATATGAAAGTATACAAACCCATTTAGAAACTAGGCTGAGAGGAAGTATGGGAGTCTCTTGGAGAGTCTACGTTGAAGCGCCTCTTAAGAGTTTGGGTTTCACCCGTTGATGCCACTTTAAAGATGGAATACGACAAGCCTTTCTGTCTTAGGTAAAGTAAAATTACTTTTGTTTGGATGTAGCTGGGATTAGTATTCGGTCATTGGTCCTTGTCACCCTCGTGTGGTGGACTTAAAGCAGGACATTGGTGTTAAAACTGTGCTGGTCACCTCTCTGTTGGCTGGATAAAGGGAGGTCAAAGTTTGTCTTGCTTAGAACGTAAGTCTGGATTGTCCAGTCTTGGCTACTTTGTCATGTGAAACTATATGACCAATGATACGTCATTAGTTCCCTACTAGGAAATCCATCTCTTGGTGGAGTCTACCGCAAAACTATAAAACATTGTTAAGATCAGTGTTTGCGCATTCATATTTCTGAAAGTGAGTATTGTATAAGTAATAAACCCATATTAAGAGAATAAACTTTTGCCTTTATTGTGAGGATTTTCCGAAAAATTTATACTAAAAATAATAGACTAAAATAGATGTTACTTCAGCGGACAGTTACAATCTTCAGTCATAATGGAAATAACATTTCCTATGTTCGATAAACGCTAGTCACTCGCCTTTTATCAATATTTTAATCAGTTGTTATGGAAAGAAATTAAAAGAGGTGGCTTATTACCTAGAATATTCTTAAGGATTGAACGAATTTTGTACAGTAACATTTTAATGAGAATTAAAATATAAATCCCAAAATCTAAAAAAAAAAAAAATAATAAATTTATAAAGCATCGAAACATTTTCCGTAGTAAAAAAAGTGAACAAAAAGAGTTTTAATGGTATTTTGTAGCTGAAACACAGCTAAATGTTTCCATAAAAGTACAGCTTAAAAGTTTCAGCATTTAATGCATTCAGTATAAGCGAAACTCATTTTATTAGTTCTAACGAAAGAGATTGATGTGGAATACATTTAGATCTTACTCAGATCGCCTTAATATGGATTGAAGAGAATAATTGAAAAAGAAAATCCCAGATCACATTTAAATTCATTCCCATATAAACATCTGACGAATACCAAGCACAAAATAGGCAACTGAGTTAAGAATTTTTTTTTTAAAATTTTGAGACACATTCACCGGTTTAAAACTCTGTTAAAACTGATAAGTTCACTCTAATTTACCCATGAATATTGAATGTATCTTATTGAAGTGAAATTTCTTTGCTCACGGAGTGAATGGGAAATTTGCCCAGTTTTGCGTAACAGTGAAAAAGCGAACGGAAGTAGTGATTCCCCCATCTCCCCTAAACGTCGCTATGGTGAGGAGATAGCAAGCGGGAGGAAAAGAGAGTGTGTGTGTGGGGGGGGGGTTCACCACGTGACTTCCGTCATATCCGTGAAAAAGTTGGACGATTGCTAAGGTGGTATGGAGTGAGGCATCTTGTATTTTTTTTACATTATACATTCTTAAACATTGCATACTCGACTAATATTTTAGAAGCTATGAAACTACTCTTCATACTCACCACAGAGATTATTTCTACAGAGAGCATTGGAACATTGAGAGCAAGGTTTTGCGATAATATACATCTGTTGTCCGTCTAATGCCCTTCAAAAACACATTTTAATCAGATTACACTTCTAAGGCTCATTTTGTCAAATAAATAAATTATAGTTTGAAAAAAACTAAAAAACACGCTTTTATACTGAATCGAACTAAAAAGTAAAAAAATAATTCTTAATAAAGAATAAAATGATTAACGAGAAACGATTTTTTATAAAATCCTAGACATCGAAATAAAATAAGATGCTTGATTTTTTTTCTACAACGCCGAAGCACTCAGTGTACACTCGATCTTATTAGAGATATATTTCGTTTAGAACCTATTTCACAGCCTCCTCGTGAAAAACACGAGATAGTGATATGCTAATGAATTCGACTATATAAAGGCTAGATTTAGTAAGAAAGAGGGAGGAGAAGGATTTGCCAAACTAATTGTAAGTATCGTATACGGATCTCTTCAGCGAGCTTAGCGCGTATTAGATAGTAATTGATATTGTTAATCATTGAAGTAATCAAAGGGATTAGATTTTGTACTGACCTGACGTTAGTAAGGGTTCGTCTCCTTTGTCAATTCTGATAGCTGAGATTACTTAGTAGGGAATATTAGATTTGAAGGTTAGAATTGAATGTTAGATTTGAGTATCAGGATTAATCTAGGGAATGGAATAATCACTCCAGGGTTTCTACTTGGAGTGTGACTTGTTAATTGTATTTATGTGTTGTTAATAAATATTTGTAATTATGGCTTTCGTTGGTGATAATATGTTTCCTTCCACACCTAGAGACGCGCCGAGCAATGTGAACCCAATCCAAGATAGGACAGGGGCACGGCAAGTTTAGTAACGAAATTTCAAAAATTAAAGTTAACAGGTAAATCATTCATATTTAAAATCCTTATCTTCCTTAAGAGGGGTGTGAAATGAAAGGGAGCTGGTTTCATAAGTTTCGTAGAAAGGAGACTAACCTGAAGAAATACCCTCGAAATAGACTGAGACACCAGCCGATTTTGTTTATCTTTCACCCTCCACCCCTACAAACGTCACACAACATCTCCTCTCTCATCAATTGGCTTTAGGTTATGAGTACGTCGCAGAGTGAGTAAAAATCAATGAATTTGGTTCCCCAATTGGGAAATGAATAATAAAATGTAAGACATCGGGGACAATTTGATGTTGAAAAAGACAATAGAAAGAGCGTTATCAAATTATTTTCCAAAGACTCAATAAATGTTTTGTTTTTCAAAAAACGCGAAAGTTTTGTATTAAATTTCATTAAGCACTTGTGAATGTCTTGTTTAACTGATTTTTATAAAATACATGTACATTTTCTAACCATGTGAATAAAATGTACTCTAAAAAACTTAAATTTGATGAATTTCTGGTGTTTTTTTTTTTTTTTTTTTCAATATCATTTTACACGAAACTCTTGTAACATAAAAAAATATTTCAGTCCCCCCTCAGTTTCGTATTAAACGATCTTCACTGTATAAAGTGTTACACAGACTTGTGCTGCCATCTGCTGGAATGTTTTGATATGAGAAATTAAACAGGATTTAAGTCTATTAAATTAAAACCGGAATTTAATTGTGTTAAAAGTATTTTTTCCTTGTTTATAGTACTCAAATTATCAATTAAAATTTGAGACCATTCTTCCACCAAAATGAAAGACAGTAAATCTTTGTTTAAAGAAATCAGTGAAGCATGGAGCATTATTTTCTTTAAAAAAAAGCCTAGCATTTAGATACAATTGGTAAACGGTGTTACACTGTCACATAAAACAAGCAATAAAAAGAACGAGTGTACATGGAAAAATAAAAAATAAGATTTTTTTTTAGTTTATAAAAAAAGAGATTAATATCAAATATACAGAATCATAATATACTCCATTAATTCAGAAAAATCGTTTTTCCAGCAATTGTATTTTATTTGTTTTTCCAAATGCTTGATAGGTGGCAGCAAAAATCAAACATAATTCCCTTCCCCTTTTTAATCATTTCTAATTAATTTTTTTTATTCTGGATTAGAATTTCTTTCCATAAATTACTCAGTTGATGAAACAGTACTAAAATTACGAAAAAATTGTTGAAATATTTAAAATGACCACAGAAAAGTTATTTCCTTCCAGGAAAAAAAATTAGTTTTAAACATGATTAAAACAAAACATAGTTTAAATTTTTTTTTTTATTTCTACAAATTAAAAACAAATTATTTGCAATACTGTTCTAGAAATATTTTTTAGCTTTATTGGGCATTTGATGTTACGCGCATTTTTAAACAAAATATATAAAAAATCTGAATTTAAAGCATCTCTATTTTTTTGATAGATTAAATTCAAGAAATAACTTATATATATTTTTCCACAGATTTTAGTCAATAAGTGAAGCATATCAACAGTCTTCACACTGATACTTTGCACTAATTTACATCTTTCCTTGTATTCCTTTACGAAAAGTAAGCATTAAGTTCAAAGTATATAATCTCAAAAAGAAAACAGAATCATGTTTTACTAAATTAATTAGATGTTAACTTCCTTCTTGAAATGGTATTTTATTTCTTTTCAATAGTTATTAACAGATGGCAGCACATACCAAACAAGTAATTCTTCCCCCTCTTTTTTCCTCCCTTCTTTTAAATACATTCTAATTTTTAGTATGGATTCAAATTTCTTTCCACAAATTACACTAAAAAGATGAAATCGTTTTAAAATTAAAAAATAAGTGCTCCAAACAACTGTAAAACTACAAGAACGCTTTTTTCTTCTAGAAAAATAGGTAAAAAAATCATTTTCAAAACGTTAAAAAAACAGTTTAAAAATTTTTTTTTTATTTCTTTAAATTAAAAACAAATTATGGAATTTTATTTTAAAAAAGCTTTTTGTGTATTATTTTATTTGCGATATTGTTCTGAAAGTATCCTTTTTTTCTTTTAAATTTCTTGGAAATTTGAATATTATACGCATTTTTAAACAAAATTTAAAAAAAAAAAATTTTAATTTATTTTTTATTTACGTTGATTTTTGTTATTGCTCATTTCATGAAACCTGTTACACGAATATTATCTTTCAGATACATCTAAATACTACGTTAATTGAAAAAAAAATAATGATCAATGTTTCACTCTCTAATTTAATAAAACAAAATTTGATAGTTTCAGCTTGAAGGTTATTTAATTCGCACAGTTTCACGTAAAGCTCCTAAAATTCTTATTTTGGCATAATTTTCTCAGAAAAATAAATAGCTTCTTACTTTTCAAAAAAGAAAAAAAAATTTATAATAATTAGTTTCTTCGAACTGTAGTAAATTGTTCTGATAAGGGAATATTTTTTAAGTTGCGTAAAAAGTTAATAAATCCTGTTAAAAGAAGTTCTGTGTACTACAGTAATGTAAAAGTTTTGATTACGGAATTGTTCACACACATTCAATGGAGTAGCTTTTTTTTTCTTTTGAGGGGGAGTGTGTTCAATAGGACTATATAACTTCTATAAATCTTTCGTACTTATTAAATTTCTGAAAAGCAGGAATTTTTTATACTTGAAACCAAATATTTCCATTTTGCTATCGCGGGGATTGTTTATTGCCTAAATAATGATTTGTCAGTCCTTAAAAAAATTGCAAAATATCAAATTACTATTTTGATAACTATGAAATATTTTTTTTAAAGCTTTGATATAGGGTTCTCCGTAAACATATCATAGACTAAGGGTTCCATGAGTCGACAAAATTTGACTCAGACTGTTGCTCATTCTTCAATTCAAACCACTTTGAGAGAGAGAAAACCCATTTACTTTGAAAATGATTTCTGAGAGCCACGATATGTAGCATAGCTCAGCACGTCCGAATCACCAAATGTACCATTTTCTTTTTTAAAATTCGTTACGCGAAATAGACCGAGGTGTAACACACTTCAATTCTTTCCTTATCGTTTAAGGATTAAGATGCATATAACTTCGTCAGAATTTTGTAAATTTGTGAAGCATATCAACATTCTTCACACTGACTTTTTGCATCATTTCTTGTATTCATTTACATAAATTAAATATCATGTATTAAGCATGTTTCTCAAAACGAAAAAAGAATCATTGTTTAGTTATTAAATTAGGGACACTCCTTAAAAATTAGTACTTTTTCTAACAATGGTATTTTGTTTTTCAAACTTCTTAATAGATGGCAGCATGAATCAAAGAGATCATTTCTCTCTCTCCTTCAGACCTCTTATTCTCTAATATTTTTAATGTGTTCTAATAAATTTATTTCCATAAATTACTCAATTGATGAAAAACAGTACTAAGACTTAGAAATAATTGCTCAAATATCTATGATGACTTAAAAAGTATTATTTCCATGCAGAAAAAAAAGGTAAAAAGAAGTAGTCTGAAAAATGATTAAAACAATACGCAGTTTTAACTATTTTCTTTTTTTTCCTGCAAATTGAAAACAAATTATTTGCAACACTGTTCTGAAGTATTTTTCGATTTTCTTGGGTATTTAGTTATTACGTATATTTTAAACGAAATGAAAAAAAGAAATCTTAATTTTTTTTTCTTTTTCTTTCACACACTGATTTTTTATTATTTTTTATTGCTCGTTTAATGAGACATTTTCTCATTGCATCTAAATGCTACACTTTTTTTTTTTTAAATAACGCTCCATGTTTCACTATTTGATTTAACGAAACAAAGATTTATCGTGTTTGATTTTAGTGGAAGAGTGGTCCCAAATTCTAATTGATATTTTCAGCACGATAAACGAGGAAGTTGTTTTATTTGCTGTTTCACGAGAAGATCCACAGAATCTATTCTTGGCAAAATTTTCGCATAAAAAGAAATAGTTTCTTACATTCTATAATAATTAATAGTTTTTACGTCCTGTATTAAGTTATTCTGATGAAGGAATAGTTTTTAAGTTGTGTAATAAGGTAATAAATCCTGAAAAAAGAATTTCCGCGTTCTGTAATATTATAAGAATTTTGATTGTAAAGTTGTTTTTGAATTCAATGAAACAGTGTCTTTTTTCTTTTTGGTATTTATAAATATGACAAAATTATTTTATATTCTCCGGAAGTATACATCTTTTATTATTCGAGTTCTAAAAACAAGAACTTGTTATAGTTTAAAAACTATATTTCTAAAGTGTAAATGTGCAGATTGTTTATTGACCAAAAAAATAGTTTGATAAAAACCTTTTAAAAAAATTTTAAAATAACAAAATATTATTTTAATATATGCGAATTTTATCAAGCAAAAAAAAAAAAAAATGATAATAGCAATAGGCAGAAGAATTTCTTTAAAGAAGTTTTAAGACAACTTTCTTTTTGAAGGAATGAAAGCATGGACAGATTTGCTGCATTGTTTACATTTCGCTAACGAGACATGATTTATCTCATAGGATTTATAATCTAGAAATAAATTACTATAAATTTATCTGCGAAAATATAAAATAAAATAATCAAAGGTGTGAAAAATATCAAATTAAAATGTGTCATGATTTCTTTGTCACTCACGGTTAGGCCTGGCAAACCAAAACGCAAATCGCTATCGATTTGGTTTTTGGAAGCAAGACCCACGAACGAAGTTTTTACTCAATAACAAACACACCCAGTAATGGTTATACACTTCCGTGGAACCATAGAGAAAGCTCTATTATCCAATCATCAGAATTAGTTGAAAAGAATAATTCGTTGAAGTTTCGTAAAAATAGAAAGCAGTCCTCAATGAGTAGAGCGCCGCAACGCTTGTGGAGGGGTGAGTGGGGGGGGGAACCACTCTCCCAGTTGTTAGGTTTTTGTTTCGTTTTCGAAGGAGAGCGAACAGAAAATGACGTCACATCTCTACGACAACCAAGACCGTCTTTCAACTGGCTACACATCTTGGTTATTCAATATTTTCTCTCTGACTGAAGGTTGCCTCAAAAAGGCACCTTTTTAAAGCCTTTACGTCGCCTCAGAGATCGACCAATCGAAAAGCAAGTTTTAGCAATAAGGGTGAAGGAGATCCGGACATCGAAGTACCTACCATAACTTGATTCTCTATTGGATGCCCGTTCTTTTCCAATTGGAGGAGAGCGAGTTCGAAAATTTTATTCTTGCCCTCCCACAAGCAATGTCACAATTAGTTTGACCGCGAAACGACTGCAGTTTTTCAGTCAAAATTTGAAGGCATGCAGACACAGCGCGTGATTCTTGAAACAATTCGTTTCAAGCTGCACAGTAAGCGGCAATCTTAATATGCGCACGCCATTATTCGAAGTGAGTGATGACGAAGTCTTCGGAAGGACTGGCTGTCGCGTTCGCCGTTCTCAATTATTATCTCGGTACTAAGCCAAAGGTGAGTAAATTCTTCCGAAGTGGTTCTATTGACATCTTCAATAAATTCTGGTAAGAATTTTGAACTTTCTTAAGTTATTTTTATATTAGCAAGACAGAGATCTTCGGATAGTTCAGCAACCGAACTGGCCGACGTAAGTATTTTTCGAAATACAAATAACGCTTCGGAAAAGAAGCATCCCCCTTTAAGGTACTTCTAATTCAATTATTTCGAGCGAAATATTTCGTTTTGTACGCAAGATGGGTTTCAGAAAATATTATTTTAATATCCTCTGTTGCATGGAGACATTTTTTTAGTCACTTAAAGTGTTTTGAGTGTGTGTCGTTTATTGTTTTGAACATTTTCTACACAATGAATTATTTTCTAGAGGTTTCGCCGACCGTTCCTGGAAGAAGATGCCCGTCGGAAGTATTGGAATTTAGGATTTTTACGTCTGGAATCGGAACAGAGAAAAGAATTGTGAAGAGGTACGTGGCTTTTTCTCTCCAAAAATCTGAGTGTATGATTTTTTGAAAATAAGAATCTAAAACGAGAAATTTTAAGAATAAATTAAAAAGAAATTGTCCTATTTGATTCATTTCAGTAACGGTTATAAGTCATCTGGATAAGTATTGTGAATATGTTTATGTGAGTGAGGTATGATTTCAAATTTAAAAATTACCGATGATGTATTTGTGTGTTCCAGCATTGAGATTCTCCAATATTATTTTATTTTTTTGCTTTCCATTAACTTAGGTATCATATAATAAAACGTACGGTGAAATCGAAGATAACTGTAAAAACAGTTTAATTTGGCGGATGTAGGGGTCAGGTCTTCCTTCTTCGCGGAGAGGTAGGGGCTTTTTGAATCCGATGAAGAACATTTCGGAACGGCCAGTTAGTCACTTTTCTCTGGGTGCCGAATGTTCCACGCTTGAGATTTTCCACTGTTAACTTAATTCGTTTCTTATAATTTTTTTAGTTAATTGTTTATTTTACTTAAAATATATGCATAAAGTTTGGAACGTTCTTTAACCATGCCTTATGTCTACAGGGGAGTTTCGAGAGCAACGATTCTTTATTGAAATGGAAAGCTTCGTGGAGATGTCTGCAATGGATTATACAAGAAAGTGGAATCCGAATGGATGTGTCGGAAAGGTTCTTTGGAGTTGCAACAGTGAATTCCTCTGCTGCTGGAAGCATTGTGAAAGAGGTACGTGACCGTTCTCTAAGAATGCTTGGCTAATTTTCTTAGGATTCTACGAAATGTTTACAATTGTAATAATTACGAATTTGTTTTTTTGTTTACTAATAACTCCCCCACTTTCCTTTTATAATTTCCATTACTGTTTAGTTTAAACGTGCAATTTTTTTTAATCGATCCGGTTTCCGTTGCAATGGGTCTGCTTTGGCGCCCTTCTGAAATTCTTCGCCAAAGTTAGTATTTTACTCGGTTTTGATTCTTCCCCATGTTATACAAACGAGAAAAAAAACTTTATTTAGGACTATCTTTCTAGATTCTCACTAAAGACATATCAATTATTCAGAAACTCATTGTGGCGTGGCTCGATGTTTTGCAAATGTCCGCATGAATTAGTGCATGCTTTAAACGGCTGCGTAAAAACAGATTCACCTGCAAAAAGTGCTGTTACTTTATAAAGTGGATAATATATAATATTGTCCAATGAAAAGTGAGATATTTTGACAAAAACGCAGAATCGGTCACTGGTTGGCGCTATTAATTTTTTCTGATTTTGACGACGTTATTCTAAGCGCGCCAATTGTGGTAACCGGGAGGATATCGGGGAGTACTTTAAGATGTGTTGTTGCAAGCATTTTTGTTTTTAATTATTATTTTTTAGAATTTTTCTTTCTTTTTAATTGTTATAAGTACTGACGTAAAGTATATAATTTTTAATTGGTTTATGTTTGCAGGGATATGTGTTGCGATTTCAAACGACTTAATTCGCATTTCTGTGTCTACTTTTCGTGGAATATATGACATCGTTTTTTAGCTTCCGATAAGATCTATTTCTTCACATACTCACAATGGCCACCAACGATATGAGTATTGTTACAAATGTGAATGAATATATGCTAAGTATTCTGAAAGGTTTTTGTGCTATGCTTCTTCCGTTAGCAAGCTGTGTTACAATGGTGCATGAAGGACGTTAAATTGAATCGTCGTATGCATGTCCCAAATATTTGAAAGCATGAAATTAAGAGAAAAACAAGGTTATATAAATTGTTTTAAAAATTTAATTTTTCAGATTCAAAAGTTTTTAATGCTTTTTGTGATTATTTAACTTTTTCGCGCTTTTGCATTACGTCTTCTGGAGGGGTTGCAACTAAGGAAGGGGAGCGCGCTAAGGTGGCGATTTTTGAAAATTGCGCCAACCACTGGCCGCGATTCTGCGTTTTCACCCAAATATTTTTCTCTCTTCACGTTAGAGAAATTGTATTATATTTTGAATGTAACTACTTTTTTGAATCAGATGACGTGTTTGCTGTAAAACATTGAAAATTTTATTGAGTTCATCAGAAATGTTTTATAAAAAAAATTATCAAGTATTTTTATTTTTCGGTACTGTATTCAATATAAAAGTTTTATTATTATGAATATTATTCTATCCTTTATTGTAAGAGATTGTGATTAATAAAAATATAGTCAAGTGTTTTTTGGCTTTTAAGTTGGGAAATTGTTTTAAGGAAACTTTTTCTCTAATAACCATTTTTAGAATTTTTTTCCCCTTGAAGTTATGATTTCAATGTTATTTTTCAAACATGCAAGGCATTAAAGGGCACAAGTTCGATATACGGACTTTTTTTTGGCAGTTTTTTGGCGCCCTTTTCGGGCGATTCTGCGCCAGATTCTGTCTACCCTGATTCCCCCTGTTTTCCGGTCCGGGTCGGGTTTTTCGTTTTATGGCGAATTTTCCAATCAGAGCAGTAATGGTTTTTTGGGGGGAGGGGGGGGGCTATGGAATTCTCTCTCAGACACCCTTCTTTTGAACTTGGATTTTCAACTGTTCAGACATAAATATTTTCGGACAAGAATTCACTGCCTTATTTCCTTTTTCTTAATAGTTATAAAGAATATTTATTTAATATTAATTAATTAATCATAATTATTTAATATTTATTAATAATGTATCATATTTATTTAATATTAAAATTAATAATTTTTATTCTTTATTTAATATTTATAATTATATTAAAATTATTTATAAAAAATAGTTATTTAATATTTATTAAAGTTTATTTTTTAATTATTGATTAGGTTGAATATTCTTTCATTATTAGGTTGTATTTTATTCTTTTATTATTATTACCTTATTTCTTATTCATATTACTTATTAATATTTCTTTTAATTACTGAAAAATTATTTAATTATTGCTTAGGTTGACTTAATTCTGTCATTATTAGGAAATATATTCTTTTATTGGTTAATGTGCCTTTATCCATATTATTTATTAATATTATTTAGTTATTTATTAGCATTCATTTTTTACTTATTGATAAATTATTCCAGTTATAGATTAGGGCTATAAATTTTTACATTATTGTTATTAATTTACAAGAGATTAATTTAAATTTTTAAAAACCTTGTTATTTTATATACCTTTTAAATATTGTAACCTGTTCCCTCTAACCATGGACTATTTGCAGTGTTTATCCCAAGTATAAGAAAGTTCTGTAAGAAACAGTTCCTGTTTTATTTTCTAGCAAAAAGGCCACATTTGGGGAGAAAAAGGGAGTATTTAATCTTGATTTTGTTTATGAAATATGTAGGGATAGGAAAACTATTTTTAGGTTTTGCAAGAAAAACTCATCTGATTAAATTAAATTTTTTTACTGAAATTGTAATGTTCTGATGAAGTTTGAGAGAAAAATTCTATTTTAGATGGTTAATCATAGATTAGCAGAAATTCCAGGAATAACAAGATATGTGGTTCAACATACATCATGGCTTGTAGTTCACTAAAACCATACATCATGGCTTGTATAGTTCAACTAAAACCATACATCTTGGCTTGTGGTTCAGTTGCAGCAAACTAAAATTAAATGAGATTTTTCGTCTCGCTTATCATTTGATCATGGGAACCAGAACAAAGTTTATTTCTATTTATCTTCTATACAGTTGCAGATTGGGGCAATTTGTCATTGAAGTTATTCTATATTATGCAGAAGTCGACAAATCGAATTCAGAGGGGAAGCAGTACACAACAGATCTTGTGAGATTCTAGTCAACATTTTAAAGGAATGGATAGAGCCTGGAACTATGATTTTTCCAACAAATGGAAGGCATTTAAAAATTTAGGACAAGAAGGTTTGATCATTTGACGTTAAATCATAGCCTTCATTTTGTAAATCCAGTAACGAATTGCCACACAAATACCATAGAAGGCACTTGGAAGCATGTTACAGATTCACTCCCTACCTGCAATAGAAAAATAGATTTAAAATTTCATTTGTTGCTGTATATAAGTTTAGAAAATGAAGCAAACAGCAGGGAGTGGATTGTTTCAATAAGTTTTTAAAAATTGTTAGGGACATCAACTGGGCTGAGAGGGGCTTAGGTCAAATTCTTTAAAAGGGGAATTTAATCAAGATTTTTTATCACAATCTATCTTGCTGACAAGTGATGACTTTGGCCATTGTGTGACAATTTTTTATACATAAAGTGCTGCAAGGTAAGTTAATTCTATTTATATATATTTTATTCAATGTAAGCAAGAAAGATTCTCCTTATATTTAATTTATGACTTTAATTTTAATGTTAATTTGCTTTAATATGTTAAATTTTAATTTCTCTCTTCTAGGCTTAATGATGATAAATAGAACAATTTGTTCATTACTATTCTGAATCACTTAAAAAAAATAGATTTTTATTCTTAAATTCAATGCAGTATTGCTAAAATAATCATTAACTATTTACATTTAGTTCTATAAAAATTTATCCTTTCACTACTTTTTAAGTTTAATATTATGTAGGAAAAAAATATTACATGTTTCATTTTTATGCTTCTACTAAAGTTAGAAAGAATCCCCACCATTAATTTTCGTAACAGAGGTGGCGGGGGAGGCAAACTTAGATGGAAGACAGGAACTTTGCAAAACTGTTTAGTCAGGAGGAAGGGGGGGGGAAGTATCGCGGCGTTTTCCTGGCGGCTAAGGGGGAAGGAGCAACCCTGTGCTTCCCTTGGCGACTGTTGTCGCCGGAAAAAAATTTGGCGATTTTT